>PVJI01000963.1:0-210387 GCA_004026765.1 Micronycteris hirsuta | reverse complement strand
GCAATTTCCTAGGCATTAATAGAAAGCTAAATATGGAACAACAGATAACATTGTGAAAATAAAGGAAAAATTTTTAAAAGCTTACTTCAATTATAATACTTACTGCTGCACACACAGAAACACTGCTTTGAGAAGGAAGGAAGGAAGGAAGGAAGGGAGGGAGGAAGGGAGGAAGGGAGGAAGGGAGGAAGGGAGGAAGAAGAGGAAGGAGGGGAGGTGTACCTTCCGTGAACTACCCTAACGGTATCAAAACCCTAATGGTATGTAGTGATCTGAAACCTCGTGAACTACCCAGGACTGAGACAATTATCCCCTTTGCATTCCAGCATCAACTACAATGTCCTGGTATAAAGTGAATGACCAATAAATATATGCTTTATTGAACTGGATTGACATCACATACAAAATATTTATTTATTGATATACAGATTATTGAAGATTGATAATATATCAACAGTGGAAAATATTAAAATTATTTGTTACCAAAAAATTAAATTGATGTGAGGCTGACATTTACAAACATCATTTGGGTGCGGTTCGTCTTGCTCCCTAGTTTTTCCTCCTGGTTTATCTGCGCACAAATGTGGGACTTCCCGGTCCTCCAGCCACTGCCTTGCCTCGAGTCCTCTCTGCCCGCCTGCCTGTCTCTGCCCCTCCTACCGACAAGGAAAGTGAAGCGTGGAAGCACTGAACTGAAAGCGTTCATAAGTGGTAAAGCCAGCATCTGCATAGAGGTCCTCTGCCACCCAACTCTGTGCTTGTTTTGACAACGCTGCATCTGACGGAGTAAGCATCTTTTGCTCCAAAGGCAAACCAAAATGGAGTATGAGTGGAAACCTGACGAGCAAGGGCTTCAGCAAATCCTGCAGCTGCTGAAGGAGTCCCATTTTCCAGACACCACAATCCAGAGAACTGAGCAACAAAAACTGGAATAACTCAATCAATATCCAGATTTTAACAACTGCCTAATTTTTGTTCTGACAAAATTAAAATCTGAAGATGAACCCACAAGATCATTGAGTGGTCTTATTTTGAAGAATAATGTCAAAGCACATTTTCAGAACTTCCCAAATGGTGTAACAGACTTTATTAAAAACAAATGTTTAAACAATATTGATGACTCCTCTCCTTTGATTAGAGCCACTGTAGGTATTTTGATTACAACCATAGTCTCCAAAGGAGAATTGCAGAATTGGCCTGACCTCTAACCAAAACTCTGTAGCTTATTGGATTCTGAAGATTACAACACTTGTGAGGGAGCGTTTGGTGCCCTTCAGAAGATACGTGAAGATTCTGCTGAGATTTTAGATAGTGATGTTTTAGATCGCCTTCTCAACATCATGATTCCAAAATTTGTACAGTTCTTCAAGCACAGTAGTCCAAAAATAAGATCCCATGCTGCCGCATGCGTCAATCAGTTTATCATCAGTAGGACTCAAGCTCTGATGCTGCACACTGACTCTTTTATTGAGAATCTCTTTGTGTTGGCTGGGGATGAAGAACCAGAGGTACAGAAGAATGGGTGCCGGGCCCTTGTGATGTTGCTTGAAGTTCGAATGGACCACCTGCTTCCTCACATGCACAACATAGTTGAGTACATGCTCCATAGGACCCAAGATCAAGATGAAAATACATGCCCTAGAAGCCTGTGGATTTCGGCTCACGTTGGCAGAGCAACCAATGCGCAGAGATGTGCTTGTGAGGCACCTTCTTCAGTTGATTCCTGTGTTAGTGAATGGCAGGAAGTACTCAGATATAGATAGTAGCCTACTTAAGGGTGATGTTGAAGAAGATGAAATGATGCCTGATAGTGAACAGGATATAATGCCATGTTTTCATTGATCAAGGACAGAGGCTCATCAGCATAATGAAGATGGCATTGAAGAGGAAGATGATGACAATGATGAAATTGATGATGATGATACAATTTCTGACTGGAATCTAAGGAAATGTTCTGCTGCTGCCCTAGATGTTCTTGCAAATGTGTATTGTGATGAGATTTTGCCACATGTTTGTCCCCTTTTGAAAGAATTGCTTTTTCATCATGAATGGGTTGTTAAAGAATCAGGCATCTTGGCCCGGCTGGTGTAGCTCAGTGGATTAAACGCGGGCTAGGAACCAGAGGGTCCCGGTTCGATTCCCAGTCGGGGCACATGCCTGGGTTGCGGGCCAGGTCCCCAGTGAGGGCCATATGAGAGGCAACCATACATCGCTCTTTCTCCCTCCCTTCTCCTCTCTCTGAAAATAAATAAATAAAATCTTAAAAAAAAGAATCAGGCATCTTGGTTTTAGGAGCAATTGCTGAAGGCTGCATGCAAGGCATGATTCCATACTTGCCTGAGCTCATTCCTCACCTTATTCAGTGCCTCTCTGATAAAAAGGCTCTTGTGCATTCCATAACATGCTGGACTCTGAGCTGTTATACACACTGGGTAGTCCGCCAGTCCCCAGACATGTACCTGAAGCCATTAATTACAGAATTGCTAAAGCGTATCCTGGACAGCAACAAGAGAGTACAAGAAGCTGCCTGCAGTGCCTTTGCTACCCTAGAAGAGGAGGCTTGTACAGAACTTGTTCCTTACCTTGCTTATATACTTGATACTTTGGTCTTTGCAGTTAGCAAATACCAACATAAGAACTTGCTCATTCTTTATGATGCCATAGGAACATTAGCAGATTTGGCAGGACATCATTTAAACACACCAGAATATACTCAGATGCTAATGCCTCCACTGATCCAGAAATGGAACATGTTAAAGGATGAAGATAAAGATCTCTTCCCCTTACTTGAGTGCCTGTCTTCAGTTGCCACAGCCCTGCAGTCTGGCTTCCTTCCACACAGTGAACCTGTATCAGCGATGTGTAAACCTAGTACAAGAGTCTCGCACAAGCCATGCTGAACAATGCTCAACCAGATCAATATGAGGCTCCAGATAAAGATTTTTTGATAGTGGCTGAAGGACTTGGAGGCAACATTGAACAGCTAGTGGCCCGAAGCAACATTCTAACACTGATGTATCACTGCATGCAGGATAAAATGCCAGAAGTTCGACAGAGTTCCTTCACCCTGTTAGGAGATCTGACTAAAGCTTGCTTTCAGCATGTTAAGCCTTGTATAGCTGACTTCATGCCAATATTGGGAACCAACCTAAATCCAGAGTTCATTTCAGTCTGCAATAATGCCACTTGAGTAATTGGAGAAATCTCTATTCAAATGGGTATAGAGATACAGCCTTATATTACTATGGTGTTGCACCAGCTTGTAGAAATCATTAACAGACCCAACACACCAAAGGCGTTGTTAGAGAATACAGCAATAACAATTGGTCGTCTTGGTTACATTTGTCCTCAAGAGGTGGCACCCATGCTACAGCAGTTTATAAGACCCCGGTGCACCTCTCTGAGAAACATAAGGGACAATGAGGGAAAGGATTCAGCGTTCCATGGCATTTGTACCATGATCAGTATGAATCCCAGTGGAGTAATCCAAAATTTTATATGTTTTTGTGATGCTATTGCATCATGGATTAACCCAAAAGATGATCTGAGAGACATGTTCTGTAAGATCCTTCATGGATTTAAAAATGAAGTTGGGGATGAAAATTGGAGGCATTTCTCTGACCAGATTCTGCCTCCCTTAAAAGAGTGTCTTGCAGGTTTTTATGGTGTTTAACCTCATACACTAAGCTGCAGTCCCATAATTAGGGGTCCTTCAGTCTCGGAGACTGTGAGGGAGCCTCAGCACCCAGGGAAAATGTTACCCTTTACAGGCGGGAAGGGTAAACCAGTAGTGAGTACAGTACAATCCCAACCCTACTGGGAGGGGCGGGAGGGAGGTGTTATTGTCACTGTATTAAGTAGCTGTTGGGAAACGTTTTAACATCTGGAGCCTTTGTGGGTGGAAATCTGTCTTTAATTACAACTCCGCACTGGGTGTGAAGAAGCAAAAACCATTCAGTCTACTCGCAAAACAGTACATTCTGGAATATTATGGGGAATTGTACCAAAACAAGAACCATATAAATGATGCATAGAGATAAAAGAAAGAGGAAAATTTCTATGGTGTACAATAAAGGAAACCTAAGTAAGGGAAGGGGGTTACAAACAGTAAAGAAGCTTTCTTTATTTTTAGTTTAAAGGTTTTTTAAAATAAATTTTCCCACATGATGGGGACTTGTTGGTGCATGTTGATAAAGAACTACACAAATGAAACTAAGAGAATTAAAATCAGCTTGCCAACCCATAGTCGAAGCAGGTTCTTGGAAGCAGTTTAAGGTACTCCCCAAAAAGTTGGAAATAAAAAAAATCTAATTTAAACAAAAACAAAACAAACAAAAAAAACATCATTTGTGTAGTCTACCGATATGAAAATTCAACATGAAAGTATTAACAGGTTAATAAGACTGATAAATAAGTGGAAAAAATAAATAGGATAAAACTTGGTGTTAAAAAAAATACCTAACAATAAGTACAAATTTACAATTTGTCTGTAACTCTTGTGAAGAAAGTGATAGGTATGAAAAAAAACTTACATGGTGATAACCGAACTATTCTTCAGCCAAACTTTCTTACAATAAAAAAAAATGAGGCAAATAAATAACTCAAGTTTTTTTTTTTTATGGGAAGAGGTGATGGAGATGAAAATGTCATATTTAAGAGAAACAAGATTTTTAATTTAAAACTGCACCTCAAACTCCATGATTCCTCTTAGGGAATGGAGCGAGTCTTTAATGTTTTGGATACATGAGTGGCCAGTCCCGCCGGTGGCATGTCCGGAAATGGGCCAGACCCACCTTCATGTCATCTTCTGGAGCCACTGCCGTACTTTGGATTACATTAATGCAGGGACAATCTACTTCTCATGTAGGCAGAATCCCATGTGCACAGTACACCTCTCTGCCAGGCTATCCACTTGGTCTGTATTCATTTTGGTCTAAATGTATTTATCAGATGCTAGATAATGAAAGTGTTTCTCTTCTACCAATAAATAAAAACATAGTGCTGGTGCCCAAAAGTTTATCACCTGGATGTGCAGTGAGAAGAGACTGGCTTCATGCTGTGGTGCTTTCTATGAATGTTGAGAATATTAATTTCTCACTTTGATTATGTGCCACTTCACATCCCCTAATCACACTTGCTCACCTTTTCTTCCTCACTCTTCCCACAACCTTTCATCAAGAGCGCATAAAACCCCTACATCTAGTTTTCATGTGTGCTCCTGTCTGCCCACATGACATTTTTGCTTTCTGTAAGGGAAGCCCTTCCAACTGTCTGAAGCAAGTGTGGCAATAAGAAGACTTACGTGCCGTCCCGAGACTGTGTGCTCTCTTTCCCCTGCCCTTTCACCTACTACCAGCCCAGGGTGCTCAAAACCTCAGGTACAACCACCTATGGACAGCCCCAGTTGCTATTGCTCCTTCTTTGGTTCTCTCTTCACCTTTGTATCAAAACATACTGATTCCTGTGTTCCCCTCATGATCAGCTCAAGCATCTCCTTCGGAAGTCATCTCTTGAAGTCCTGATGCTGAAGCACTTCCTTGGCTGTGTTCCTACAGGCCTGTACAGACCTCTGTGTACTCATTGCTCTTGAACTACTTGGTTACAAGTCTTTCTTCCTCCCCTCAAAGAAATGTAAGTACCTAGAGGCAGAGACTTTGTCCTATTAGTTCCTGTATCCCCAGGGATTTTACACAGAGAAAGTCCTGAAATAAACACAAGAAGCAGAATTCTATGTCAATCAGAATAATGAAGAACTTCCATTTTGTTACTCTTCTAATAAGTATTTGATTAAGGAAATCTAGATGAAATGAATTGCTATAGCCCATTTCCTTAAATGAGAAGTCCAGAAAATTCTGTTACTTCCTAGTCACCGGATACTTAAATCAACAAACCCTTCATCTCTATATCGTGGAAATGAGGAATGTTCATGAGAGCCTCTAAACATACTGAAAACTCTAAGTTATATTGATAGTTTTGCTATGTTCTAATATTTTTATTCTTTGAGCCCTATCATAACCCTTTTAGCTTTCTTTATCATATGTACCATTTCTTAGCTATAAATGAAGAAAACCATGTCAACCAAAGTCCTAGCAGAACACAGGTGGACGCTCAAATCAGGTAACTAAAGAGAATGTGATGAAGTAACTATACTCAGTGGTATTATTTGGCTTATGAAAAGGTGCCGAGCATAGTGAAGGACCCAGGGCTATCAACAATGCAGAGCCAGCAGCACCCCTCCACTCTCCTCCTGCCCTCTGATCTCCCGCCAGCACCTCCCATTAATCAAATTCATCCAGAAGCCCAAAGGCAGAAAAGCACCTTAACTGAGCCCGTACAGGGCAGTCCCCAATGCTCGCAGGGTGGCTGATGACCTAGAGGAGCAGATGGAAAATATCCAACACAGTGTCTGATCCCCAGTGAGACCAGGAAATGCAGAGACATGGACTGTCCATGTAACTATACAAATAATATCTAGTTTTATTTAGTTAATATAGAAACTGCTCACCTGGTATTCTGTTTATAAGTCAATTCTAGCAATTGTTAGTCTGCCTAGCGTTAATGACGTGTGCATCTATATGTATCCCCTTCACTGGTTGGTGGTCCTCACAACTGGCCTCATGTTAGAATCTTCTTGACAGTCCCATCCACACCCACTGGGTCCGAATCCCCAAGAGCAGCACCTCAACAAGTACATTTTACCAAAGAACTTCAGGTAACTCAATGAGCAAAATGGCTGATAACCACCCCTGTAAGCTCTCAGAGTTTAATTCATATTAGTTCATTTTGAGAGCAGAATGCTTGACAGAATGCATTGAGGATCTACCTAGTAAGACTTAAAATTTATTGTTGAACTGAGCTAAAACACAATGTGTAATTGAGCATTTTCAACAGAAAAGATAATTGAGTTCAATAACTGATTAACTTCACCAAGAAATAAGAATCCCAAGCAGGGATGACCGGTGCCTCTGTGCTGAATCATCCTTCATAACATCCCAAGGTACCTTCCCATCCCAGGACTCTGAGCATAATGAGAAAAGGATGTATACACAGTACTTTGATTGCCTAAACTCTTGAAATTTGTTTTAAGAGACAAACTTGTGTAACTGAATTTCATCTTAAAAGATGGGGGCTGGAGGAGCCATCTCTTATCTGAAGAATAACAATCGCCAGCTACTGTTTTAGAATATTAACTGTGCTAGGCACCTCAGCAAGTCACTAGAAACCTCATCACAACTTTCTAACTGATATATGTTATTCAGCTGATAGCACAAGAGTGTTGACAAGTGGATTGTACATCTTCTCAAACATTCAATCTGATCAATGAATGTTTTACAGAGGTCCTGGCAGGAGGAAAAATGCTTTCTGTTTCTGGTCTACAGGGCCTGCAGAGGTGAGCTGTGCCTCAAACACAAATCCATGCCAGTTCTGTCCAAGGAGCATGTTTTGACCTGGCCCCTCACTGCAGCCACCATTTAGGCTCAGATAAAAATCCATACCATTTTAAGACCTATGAAGAAAACCTATTGACCTCATGAACTATGGTCTTAAAAGGAATCATAAAATTGTGACAAAAGATGTCAGAATTTTCCAATTTCTCTTCTCATTACAGGGAAGGGAGGGCACAAGAGTTTAATTTGAACTTTTAAAATATGCCTTGAAGAATTGACCAGCCAGGAAGAGCCCTTCTGAGTAGAAAGGATGGGAAGGCAAAGCAAAAACCTAACGGTCCTGATGCTGAGATTCTGTTGTTTTGTGCCTCTTGTTCGGCTCAGCCTGCCAGGATTTTTCTTTCTATTGATTCTCCATTACAGAGCATCTGTAATGGTGCCCTTTTCCTGGAACAAACTGAAGAAGTCCCCTCTGACCTTTGATAAGCTGGCTGCCAAATTTGGTCTACCAGATTAAATGGCAAGAAAGTAAGGAGAGAGAGAGAGGGGGGTGGAGAAACACAAACCACTGTGTAAAAATCAAAGTGAAAAAGTACTTATATTTGGCTTTAAGCTTGGAAATAAAAGTGAATGTGCGACCACTCAATGTGGAATACACCAAATTTGACAGTCTAATGGCTTTCAAAAATATCCACTGATTGGACTGACCAAAGACTGTGGAAACCTATTTTGGACCTGAAGGGGTACGGGTGTCAGGGGAGAGGAAGAGGGCAAGAAAAGTCAATTACTTCTAGGCAAACTGCCCAATAAGCTTAAAGTATAAACACAAGGCAAAAAATAGATGCACAACCATTTTATCTTTCCAATCAGAGTTTCAAAACCACATCCCCTACTTCCTTCAAAAAAGTCTGCGCCAGGAACCTTCCTCTTTAAAAGACAGGACTGTACATTTGCATAAGGAAGATAAATTTGTTAAGAAAGCCGCAGATCTAGAGCTTCAGGGATCACTATGTTAACTCAAATGAAATATCATCTCTCCAGCCTCTGTTTAGATAAGAAATATTCCCTAATAAATTCATAGGTATAGTGGAGAAAAATTACAAGAATGATAGGTTTTGAGCTCTGGCATTGATAAGTGATGTTTATATTGAAAACCTATTTCACAACAAAAACAATTTGACTAACAAGTCATTTAGCAACAACTCCTTTGGCATGAATCTTTCTGGTTCTGTTATCACACTTATAGCATAGGAATAAGTAGGGTGCCTGTTTCATGGGTGACAGTGGATGGGTTAAAAAGATGCAAGCACGCCTAGAAATGGCTGGCTCATCACAAGCACCACAAAAATGTTTGGTTTTTTTTCATATTGGTATTGTAAATCCCCTCCCAGTACTGGGTTAAAAAATTTGTTAATGGCCAATCCTTGATTCAGCTCTCAACATCAGGTTAGTAAAAGAGCACGAAGCAAGTTTTTCTTATCAGAATCACCACCCAGACACAATACAGGAATTTTTCTTCCACTTCAACAACCTCCTGAAAGAGAGTATGTCCTGCCACCCAGTTCCGTAATGAGTAGACCAGTGTTTCATTTTTTTCCCCATGCTATTAGTGAAACATAGGCAGTATTCCAATAAAGTACTCTTTGGATGGTGTGGCTAATGTGGTCTTTGTTGCGGGCTTATCACTCAGAGAGGTGATTTAAAAGGCAGCTTTCAACAGATTATCTGGTACCTTGACCGTAGAAAGAGATTTGAGAATGGAGATTAACAGAATATATTCTTGTCCAGGCCAAAAACACATCATCTCAAGCACTATTTACCAAAAGAGAGAATTGGAAATAACAACAGGAAAATGGTTAAAATATTAAGAAAAATCTACATTATGGAATACTGTTTATCCATTTGAAATCACACTGATGATAAGTATTTACTAATAAATCATAAAAAAATAACAGAAAATTACAAAAATTGCATAGCACATGATTTAATTTTATTAACATGTCATGGGAAATGATATCTAAATATTCATTTGATAAAAGCTTGAATAAGGGGAAATGAAAATAATAGCAGTAGTAATTAGTAGTACAATTATAATCGATTTGTATTCTGTATTATAGATTTTAGTCTGTTTATATATTTTCTAAAATGAAGATAGATAACTTTTCTAACCACAAAATAATTATTACTATTACAGTTTTTTTTAAGATTTTATTTATTTATACAGAGAGGGGAAAGGAGAGAGAGAGAGAGAGAATCGTCGATGTGTGAGTGATACATCAATCTGCCGGCAACCCAGGCATGTGCCCCGACCAGGGATCGAGCCAGTGACATTTTGGTTTGCAGGCCAGCACTCAATCCACCGAGCCACACCAGCCAGGGCTACATTTTTTTTTTTTAATTCTCAGAAAAAAACCTGTTTTTTTCACAACCAAGAATAAACTTAACTGCACAGAGCAATCTGGATTCAACTTTGAATCTTGAACAAAAGGGATTATATAAAACCAGGAAGGGGATTCACACATGAGGTTCAGTCCTTGCCTTTTGGTAATTGAGCCTCTGTAATTAGGGTCGGAACTGAGAAAATTATGGTGTGTGGAGTTTCTACCCCCACCTTTTCCAGCCTCACAATACCCACACACCTATCCTTTGCACAAGTAGCAGATCTCACATTTTCTCTTGCCTTTTCCTGTTAAAACCTATTCACAGAAAAAATTGTTTTAATATGTGTCTAAGGTGTACATTAAAACCACACCATTCTCACTTACCCTAAGGCCTGAGAAGCCCATGAACTTACAATATAGAAAGTGTCTGAGGTCAGAGTAATTTGGTTTCCAGAAGATTTTCAAACTTTATGATTTCTGGAAACATTCTAGCTTCAGTAGCTTTACTTACCAGCGATACATAGGAAAAATAATAAAGAGTAGACGGTGAGGTGACCCAAAGGAAAACAGTGTCATTTCTCTGTGGTCTATAAGGTGACTTGCCACTTCCAGCAATGCTGTGTCCCCTGAACGAAAACCAGGGCTCCCATTTGGGGGCAACAGCCCAACACCCTCACCCACTCACTAAAGCTGGTTTCCAACCAAATGCTCCACGGCAAAAACTATTGATCCAATACGAAGATCTTGAAACAGTCCTAAAATCACTTCATTTTATGTGTGCAATTTAATGGACAAACAATAATTGAACATGGTTTAATCTAAAGATTTCAGGTAAATTCAGCAGGAAGGAAAAAGATTTGTTCTGATGATGTATCAGAAGATTATGTCAACTTAAGTTTGGGGCAACAGATATTTTCTTCTATAAAATTCTCCCTTTACTGATCCTGAGAAGAAGCCAAATAATGGATTTCTCACAGCATCAACTTTATTCACTCAATATCTTAAACTGTCTTAAAGATAACTTAAAATTTTAAAATCTTTAGGATTACAAGGCTAAGTAAAAGTCTTCTTTCTGATTGTAAATACCATTAAGGTAAATAATATATCATTTTTGTTTACCCTATACACTCAGCACCTGGCACAAAACCTAGCACATTATAAACAATAAATAGGTATTAAGTGGTGGGATATTAAATGTACAGCAGTGTAAGTCTAGTGGATCAGAGGGTTAAAAGAATTCATCAGTTCCACTTTTATTATTCATAAGTTCTTTTGTGTTCAACCTTTCACATGCATATAATAGTTAACCCTCCTCAATGACTGGGGTAGCCATTTACTATTCAAATTTTACAGCTGAAAAATCTGTGGCAACGTGACTTTCATAAAGTCACATAGAGAGAAAGTTGCATTAGTAAGATTGAAGCCCAGGCCTTTGACTCCAAATTGATGACTTTTCCACTATTTTACAGGCTTCCATGTGTAAAGAAATTGCATTCTCTTAAAGACCTAGGGTCAAAATACAGGAGAGGCAGACAGTTAGTTGTGAGTGCCTGGAGGTAACAGCAACATTCCAGCAACACTCCAAATCAATTTATTTCTGCAGAGGCTCAGAAGCCCCACCATTCACCTTCTGAAAACAGACACCCCGCCCTGACTGTGGTGGTTCAGTTGGTTGGGCGTTGTCCCGCAAAGGAAAAGGTCACCTAGGTTGTGGGTTTGATCTGGTCAGGATGTGTACTAGAGGCAATGTATGATCGATGTTTCTCTCTTGCATAGATGCTTCTCTCCCTCTCTTTCTCCCTCCCTTCCCATAAATTAAATAAATTCATACATACATATTTACATACACACAGTTTTTTAAAATATCAGACACCCCAATCCTTCCTACCTAACCCCAGCTGTTCCTTTGTTTTTCTTAATAATGTGAAGACACTCATTCTCAATTTTTCTGCCCAGATTCTAAACAGGAAAGGAAAACAGGAGCTGGATGAAAAGATCATTATTCTGCATAAATTATAAAATATCTTTAAACATTGCTTGAGATCATCTTCCAGCTCTCATAAAACCGTCTCTTCTTTGTAAACATTAGTCTGCAAATTTAGAAGCACTTAATAAAACGTCACGGGAAGCACTGCAGGGATGGCTTGACTGAAAACTGTCTCAGAAGGTCCATACGCATTTCTGAAGGCTCTGAAACCATCCACTGGAAGGCAGTCCCAGGTCCAAGTCCTGTAAACTGGCAGATGGCCTCCTACTTGGGGGTGGTGAGGGCTCTGCTCTGGTCTCTGCCACTGCCCATTCTCAGCCCTCCACAGAGGGACTTCTGTCCATGCCAAGGAGACACTGGCTGTGTGCTTCTGAGAGGGAGCAAGAGTCTAAAGTCTGCTGTGTGAAGCAAGTTAAAATCGCTGCTCACTGTGGAGAGTCATGGAGGAGCAGCCGTGCCTTTCCCCCTGTAGATCACAAATCAAAGTATGAACCTAACCAACCCTGGAGTTGAAGTCTAGACGTCAGCCTACTTCTCTTTCTCCTGGGTCCAATGAGAAAAAGAAAAAACCAAAAAACAAAAAATCTTCTTCCTTGCCATGACAGGAGATACAAGCTACTTACAAAGAAAAAGGCCCTAACTCCATGTTTTGGAATCACAGCGTGTTTGAACTAGGTGGCTTTCATTTTAATTGTGAGGAAATTGATACTCAGTGAGGCAAAGGGACTTGCTCCAGGTGTGAACTAAATTAGAACACAGGTCAGTGTCAACTTGGCACCCTATTCACTCCATCCCACACCTTTATTTCTCTTCCATTTTAAAATTAATTCAATATGTGATTAAAGATATTTCTGAATAATATGGAAAACATAACTCACATAACACTAGTGAAAATTATCTTATTCATACCAAATGAGAATGAAAAAGACATGGGAAAGAAACAGGCATATCCTGCCGTATAGTTAATAAAAATTAATAACCTCAACACGAACCCGCTTTCACAAAATCTGTGAATCCTAAATCAGGATGTCAACCAATTCAGAAGATTTAGTCTAAAAAGTCTGAAACCCTCTGCAGCAGATTAAGAGAGAGATAGAGATGAATTGGTTCCCTTTTCCCTTTACTTGCCTCCATGGCTTCCAAAAATAATACTCAAGCCCATCTGTTCAGTAAGGCTTTTAGTTTATTTGTAGTTAGTTGAAGGAGAAGACTATAAATTAAACTCAGATGCCGTGAGGGAGAAATGTCAATCCTTCCAAATTCAACATTGAAAAGCCTTTCTTGTTTTCATGCTGAATGAAAGGCCATGGGGGCAATGGAGCTTTGCCCCAGTATTCCCTCTCAACTCCAAGGATGAAGGGCTAGAAAAAAGGGGACTTGTCCTAACGTGGTTCATATTCTCTAAGCCAGCAAGCCAACCTGGGCCTCTTGTTTTGACCCCCAATGCACCTGGACAGCAGTAGATCTTCTGAGAAGTGGTTCAGTGTCTGAGGCACCACAAGGCTCCAGCCTGGACACGGTATGTGGCTGAGGTGAAGTAGCCAGAGGAGAGGCACCATGGCGCCCTTTGTCCAGCCAAGCCTGCCCACCAAACAGACCCTTCGGGCTCCAGGCACTACATTTCAGTCCTGCCATCAAATACCATTTCATTGGCTTCTGCGATATTTGCTTGGTTTTGAATGCTGAACCCTCTCCAAAGTGGAGGAGGTCCAGAGCAGCAATCCAGGAGCCTGAATCCTGAGGTCCAGACCTGCTCTGCCTCAAGAGGGATGGGCAACCTACGACATGCACCTCAATGTTTCTGCATTTCAATTTCTTCATCAGTAAAATGCAGAAACTTTCCTGAGCCATCTGTGTGGCCATTTCCAGTTCTTCTCAGCAAGGATTTTTCAGGGAAACAGGAAGTGGGCTATCTTTAAAATGTAACTTCTCAAATGTATGCTTTCTTTCCTGTCCTTTGCCTTCCCCTCACCACCTCTTGTTCTCCTAATGAGGCACATCTGAAAACTTGGCGAGAGGATGACTTTAGGAGAGAGGCAGGGACAGCGTGTCATCTATACAACCCAGGAAGAACAAACTGACATAAAAAGCATCTCTCTCCTGTTTTTCTTGTTGCCCACTACCAGCAAAACTGCAAACTTGATTCTGCCTACTGTCCACTCCTGACCCTAGGAGACGAGAGCTGGAGGCAGATTTGCACTTGCTTTGTCTAAGAAAAATTTAAACGTCTAAAGTCAACAACATGTTTCCGCTAGGGCACTGTCAGACAAAAATAGCTAATGAGTTAAGTCTGTCTCCAGCACAGGACATTTCTTTCGTATGTGAGGCAATTTCACCCTTTCCTTGGAAATAGTTCTCTCCCAATTTTCTGTGAACAGGTGTCCGCAAACTACATCCTGTGGGCCAAATCCTTCCCTCAAGCCAAGAACGATCTTCACATTTTTAAATCACTGGGGAGAAGTCAGAAGACTATTTCATACAACACGAAAATTATATGAAAGTCAAATTTCAGTGTCCATATATAAATTTTTATGGCCGTACAGCCAGACTCATTTTTGAAAACATTGTCTGCAGCTGCTTTCTGCTATGATAGTAGAATAGAGTGGTTACGGCAGAGCCTGCGTGATGCGCAAGGCCCGAAGTATTTAGTGTCCAGCATTCACAGAAGTGTACCGATCCCAGACATAGAGGGATCAAGTCCAGAATTTAATACAGAGCCAGCACTGAGCTGGGAGCCCTCTGACCGCTCTAAAAAAAAAAAAAAAAAAGACAATAAACAAAGGGAGTTTGACCAGAACTGGTTTACTGTGTGAGGAGAACAGCAGAAAGACAGCCAGCCCCCCACCAAATGGCATATGTCATCTTCACATGACCTTTCCTCTCTGCTAATTAGTTTCATTTGAAATCCATGTCAGTCCATTTTAACATAAATAAATTATCTCTATTCTTATAGAATGAACACTGTTGTTTACCCATTAGAAAGATTATTTTGTTATTAAAATACTTTATTTTTCCCTGGCTGGTGTAGCTCAGTGGATTGAGTGCAGGTCTATGAACCAAGGGGTCACTGGTTCAATTCCCAGTCAAGGCACATGCCTGGGTTGCGGGCCAGGTCCCCAGTGGGAGGCGTGCGAGAGGCAACCACACATTGCTGTTTCTCTCCTTCTCTTTCTCCCTCACTTACCCTCTCTCTAAAAATAAATAAATAAAATCTATAAAAAAATAAAATAAAATACTTGATTTTACTTGGAAATACTGTTTTGTGGTAGATGAATATTCCTAGGTCAGAAATAGTTTGCCTATTGGGCTGCTTTCTGAAGACATCTGTGGACTTCTTTGTTTGCCCTGATTTAAAACGCTACATGTTGGTAACAAAGGGAAAAGGTAAGCCTTTTATTTCTCACCTGATGGTCTTACATGAAGACTATTTTAATTAGTCCTTTTAAAATTAAAATACACTAATTGTATTACAAAAATTACCTAATTAAACAAATGCTCATATAGTTTAATCCAGTAAACTTACTTCTAGAAATGTATTTAAAGGAAATAATCAGAGACATAAGCATAGATTTATGTATCAGGATGGTAATCTCAGCATTATTTGTAAGACTTAAAAACAAGAAACAAGTTAATGCCAACAATGTAGAATAATTAAATTAATGATGTTACTCTGGGATGGGATATCACAAAATCATTATTAAACATGTTTTTTCCAAAAATATTGATACATAGGAAAATTTGAAATCAAGATGCATACACAGACATATGTGGAAATATATGCAGGGGCAGGCAAAAGGAGGTGTACACTTGTGAGTACGTGAAACAGTTTATTCTTGATGATTTACTAATTATTGCATTATTTGTTATTAACCTACTTTTGCCCACCCTTGTGATAATATGAGAGTATTATTCCAAAAAGTTAACAATGTTTACATGTAGGTCAGAAAATTATGGGTGACCTTTTACTCTTCTTATGTTTCTTTATTTTCCAATTTTCTAATTTTTTCTTACAAAGTAATAAAAGTTCTTTATGAAATTGCCAAACATCAAAAGGCTCATAAAATTAAAAAACACTTCCTCCACCCTCTACTTTGAATTCCATTTCTCACAAGTATTAGTTATTAACTTTTAGTGTGTATTTTTCCAAATCAGTTTCTTTTTTACAAAAGTAAGAACATATTATTGACAATGTTCTGCAACTTGCCATTTTTTTAATATAACATAGTTCTTTTATTTCTGGTCACATTGAAAAATAACTGACATATATCACTGTGTAAGTTTAAAGTATACATTATGATGGTTTTTTTTTAAGATTTTATTTATTTATTTTTAGACAGAAAGGAAAGGAGAGAGAAAGAGAGGGAGAGAAACATCAATGTGTGGTTGCCTTTCATGGGCCCCCTAATGGGGACCAGGCCCGCAACCCAGGCATGTGCCCTGACTGGGAATCAAACCAACGACACTTTGATTCACAGCCCGTGCTCAATCCACTGAGCCACACCAGCCAGGGCAGCAATTTTTTAAAAAAAAGAAAAATATTTCTCTTTGTGAAGAGCATTCTTAAGATCTATCCTCTTAATAGCTTTCCCATATGTCATACAGTAGTGTTACTATATATGAGACAATTTTTTTCATAAAATTAAATATTTCAGATTCTTTACTACTGTTATCAGGTGATTTTTCCCAGCAATGAACTACATTTAAAAAAAAATATTTTATTGTTCAATTGTGTAACTTGTCATTTTAAGTAAATTATCTATTAGGTCAATACATACATATGTATTGCATATCTCTTCTTTAAAATACTGCATAGTTTCCATAGTTACCATGTTTTATGTAAGCATCCCCTAGACTAGACTTTAGGTTTCAGGCCTGCATTCAATAATCTTACACACACCTCTGCTTATTTGTACCAGCATTACTATAGGTTAACATCCTACTGGAAAATAAAAAGGACATACTTAAAATTTTGATATATCATACCCAAATTTCCTCCAAAAATGCTGAAAAACATATATTCCACATAGAAGTTCCTTGTCATACGTACTTTCAGCAACCAAATCAGTTAATTTATTTTGCCATTTATTTTTCAATAGGTGAGGTGTAGAGTTTTATTATCATTTTAATTTATATTTTTATCATTAATTAGTATAATTTTATTTTTTTATGACTTATTGGTAATTTGTACTTCTTTTGTAAATTGTTGATATATATAATTCTCTATTTTTGTAGGCTATTTGTCTTTTATTCCAGCTGAATTGTTATACCATCTTATATTTTATAGACAGCAAGCCTTTGCTAGTTAAATAAATTATAAATGTTTTCTGCGGGTATATCATTTGCCTTTATACTTTATTTATGATTTCTTTCATCATAAAAAAACTTTTACTATTTTTACATTAAGAACATTAAAGGTATTTTTAAATGAGTCAATGTAAAGCTTCCAGTAGGCATGGGTAAGATGGAAGCTGAGCCATCAGTATGTTGACCATCCTTTCCTTCCTGTCCTGTACATGAAGTGGCATCTTGCTCTGCAGGGAAGATTTAAAAGTTTAGACTTGGAAGAGAGTTTTCATAATTATTCAAAAAGAATAAGGTTTTTAATTGAATACACCGTTGCCCTAAATCCACAATCACTTGATGTCTTGCTAAAACAATTGATGTTTCAAATAATTGCTCTTTTTGATTTTCCTTCCATTTGAATACTTTAAAAAAGACATGTAATTAATTATCACAAAAATATTCATGTAATAGAGTCAAATGTCATTGAAATTAAGGCGATGATGCAGATGATCTAGCTGGCTGAAACTTTTAACCAGTTTCCACCATAAAGGCCAAGGACAGCAGCATTTTAAAAATCTGGCCTGCCCAGTGAGAATTTCAACCTCTGTCAAAAGGGGTGTGTTTATATATCATGATGCCCTGTTCAATTTTTTTCTAGAGTCATTGTTTACCTCATTTTCACTTTTGCAATGCTCTAACAAGTGCCTTGTGAACCCCAGGGTCATACAAAGGTAGGTAGAGAGGGCCAACTTACGTGGCCACTGTGAACTCAGGAGTCCGCTAGAAATGGGAAGGTCTTCCATCTGGAGATGCAATTTTGGAAAATACGTAATGGTCATGGCATTCCCAGGGGTCTAGGAGTACCATAGAGTACGGGTTTCATTCAGACTCTTCACAAATCTCCCCAAAGCTAGGTGGAACCCCTGCCCTAGGTTAGGTTCATCCTATGCAAACCCATTTTTGGTTCCTCCCAACTGAGCCAAACCAAGCCCTCTCCTGACCTTCCCTAATCCTCAAGAAAATTCCTAGTGACTTCTAGATCCCTCCAAAGACTGGGGACTTGATCAAGTCAACCCTGAGGCTCTGGGAGCAGCTGCACATACTGCCCCATGAACCCCCTGTGGCCCCAGGACCGCTCTCAGAAGCCCTGAAAATTACAACCACAGTGAGATTTCATCTCACACCAGTCAGAATGGCTATCATCAATAAATCAACAAATAACAAGTGCTGGCCAGAATGTGGAGAAAGGGGAAACTTTTGCACTGTTGGTGGAAAGGCAGATTGGTGCAGCCACTGTGGAAAGCAGTATAGAGATACCTCAGAAAATTATGAATGGATCTGGCTTTCGACCCAGTGATTCTACTTCTGGGAATATATCCGAAGGAACCCAAAACATTAATTCAAAAGAACATAAACACCCCTATATTCATTACAGTGTTATTAACAATTACCAAGATACAGAAGCTGTCCAACTGTCCATCAGTAGGTGAGTGGATAAAACAACTATGGGACATCTATGGGACACTTACACAATGGAATACTACTCAGCCATAAAAAAGAAGAAACATTTTACCTTTTGCGACAGTATGGATAGACCTGGAGAACATTAGGCTAAGTGAAATAAGCCAGACAAAGAAAGACAAATACCATATGATTTCATTTGTATGTGGAATCTAATGAACAAACTGAGCAGGAAACATAGAGATAGACTCATAGATATAGAGCAGCATGACAGCTAAGGGGGGTAGGGGGAGATCAGGGGGTGGAGGGAATGAGTAAAAATGGAAAAAGGACTCATGGACATGGACAACAGTATGGTGATTGAAGGGAGGAGAGGGGTATAAGAGGCCTAAATGGTAATTAAAAAATATAATAAAAAAAGAAAAAATGGAAGTGGTTCTGCTAAAGTTGTAGAAAAGTGTTAATATATCTATTTTTAGCAAATCATCTCCTCCTTACACCATTTAATACAAGAGACCATCAATTGTAAAGCACATCACTTTTATGTACCAGTAAGAAGAAAACACCTGCCAAAATATTAACATAAATAATTAAAAATACATTATAGAGCTGTTGAAATTTTTAAAATTATATATATAATTTTTATATATATATAATTAAAATGACGTTTAGTGTTCACACCCTCACAAAGAATTCCCTAACATGTTTAAGATAAGTTGGGCTGGTTATTTTCCTCTTAGGTCACAGTAAAAAAAAAATGCAACATTGATATAACCCTGAGGAAATGTTCGTGTAAAGGCTCATGTGGCAGAAGAATTCTGGGATTCCAGTGCTAATTTTCTAGGACACACAAATCCTCATACTCAGCATTCTAATTATAAGCTATCAAATGTAAAACCATACATCAACGTGTTTTGAAAGTAAATAAAAAATATGGCAAGCATCTCTCTTTTTCAATAAAAGCTACATCCTTTTAAATTCTTTGACACCCTTTGCTTTCCTTATTTTTGCTCAGTATTTTTTCTAGACTTATGGCACAAAAGTGATAGAGGGATTATGGTTGTTCTATGGCCTGTTTTTTTTTTTTTCTGTTTTTTTTTTCTCTCCCTCTTTTTTAAAAAAGATTTTATTCATTTTTAGAGAGAAGGGAAGGGAGGGAGAAAGAGAGGGAGAGAAACAGCAATGTATGGTTGCCTCTTATGTGGCCCCCCACTGGGGACCTTGCCTGCAACCCAGGCAAGTGCCCTGACTGGGAATTGAACTGGTGACCCTTTGGTTCCCAACCTACACTCAATCCACTGAGCTACACCAGCCAGAGATATAGCCTGTATTAATCATTGTCATACTAGAAGTTCTCAGTAAAAAAAAAATAAAGATGTCATTTGTTCTTCATGGCCTGGCTTATTTCACTTAGCATAATGCTCTCCAGATCCATCCATGCTGTTGTAATGGGTAGGAGCTCCTTCTTTCTTTCTACTGCATAAAAAAAGAAAAGGAAGAAGGAAGAGGAGGAGGGGGGAGGGGGAGGAGAAGGAGGAGAAAAGAAGAAGAAGGAGGAGAAGTCAATTGTTATAAAGGGATAGTCACAAAAGAGTTAAGTTGTCATTTTACAGTATGTAGTCTCCATTTGGTTTAGGCCTAGCTCATATGAAATAGTGTTATTTATTTATGAGCCATTCTTACACATTTCAAATTCTAAATGACAACAGTAGAAGCACATTGGCATGTTGGACAGATTCTGAGTACATGGACCTTGCAAGTCATGTCTCCATCTCTACTGACAGATCAAAATCTCTTTGATATTTAAAATAAAACTTTTCAAGGGCATAAATCATGCTTTAAAAGCCTTCAAAAGTTACTAAATATTATGAGTGTTACATTGATGTTACATTTAATTAATTTAAACATCAATTACTAAATATGAAGTTTATAGAATATATAGCCTCTTTATCCAAAATCACAGAGTTAAACAATTCCATGCCATCCATCATGTAGTAGAAATCTATAGTTTGCTTCCACTTCTGTCCTCTCATCTACTGAAATCAGAATCTTTTGTTTGGGAGAATATCCCCTCAGACCCCTCCCCAATGTTTCTTCCTAGTAATTGCCCCAATCCCAGTACGACTTGGCCCCTGCCCAGGATGATTGGTCTGAGGCAAACCACTGACCCAGAGAAGACTAGTGAGAGTCATTTCCTGGGGTTTGAATTACCACTGGGAAAACAGGTTCAATCCCTCCACAGTGGCAAAACTAGGAAGTGCCGTGAACTAGGGCTGCTTCAGCCAAGTTTCTAGATTTGCAAATAAAGGCCACTGATCTGAGATGACAGAGTTTGCCTAGAGGGAGAAGTAGAGATATGCAAAATAAAAGGAGAATCTGGGGCCATTGGAATTCCTGGTTCCAATTTCCCTGATGTCAACTGCATTTCTGATTTCCTGCAATCACACAAATATTTCAGAACCTTCTTCTCTTTGACTTGAAGCCAAAAAAGTCCTTCTGGACTTGTATGTGACAAAATTGAACCATAGTTCTTTTTGTTCTAAACAGTAAGGGAGTATTGGGTTTAAATTATATGTATAATTACCTCACCACTATATAAATATCTAGAACATTCCCAGTGAACTATAAATGTAATTAAGATTCACAGAAGAAAGTTTTAAAAGGAGATCAGTTTTGATGTTGTCATTCACACACTAGACCCCGATCTACCATAACCATGTGGTCACTTGGAGATAATGGGGGTCAGAATAGCAATAGCTGTTTTAGCTGGCTGAAGATTCAATTCAACTCTGGGACCATCCAGCTGAGTGAAACTCAGCCTGGCTTCTCACTTCCCTGAGTTTCTGCTTCCTTATCTATTAATATAAAAATCTGGAGATTTCCAAGGTAACTGCCTGTGCTTTTTACCTCCCACCCTTTTTAGAGAATTTTCTTTTCTCAAGCAGCCATTTTCTGAGAGCAGCAACTGAAAATATTTCTGGAAATATCTAAGTAAACCAAACATCCACACTGCGTTTGTGACTTTGAGGGGGTCCGACTTCAGTTAACCTGACACACAGAAAATGCCAGTCCCTCCCATCTCACCTTTCCTTCTGCAACAGGAGGCTCTCAGGAAGTAGCTTCAGGAAGAAAAGTCTTGTGTAAAAGCAGATGAGCTCATTAGTGTATAAGTTGCCAGTCACAGGAAATACTGTAGACTTCACATTATCTGGCATGAACTTTAAAATTCTTTTTTTTTTCAGCCTTTCAAGTGCTGAACAAGTACTCATAAAGTTTAATAATTAATCAATTATCATGGACCAAAGACAAATTTCTCAGCATGGAAGCATTCCTAAAAGGCATCTAGCTTAACTTTCTGGCCTCTTTCTGAATCCCTTCCACCCATCAGACTCCTCGAGGAAGAGAGAACTTCAGATCTCCCAAGACAGCACTGCATCTCAGAATAGTGGCCCTCTTTCCAATGACCTGACTCTAACTCTATTCCACAGATCTCAGAAGGCAGATCTACTCCATTTTGATTATAAAAACCCTTCAGATGTCTAGAGACTAGGCTCACCATCTTTCCCATAGCTAGCTATCACCCTTCCAAAGCTGCTCTTTACCTGACAAGATACCAGGTACTTTCACCCCACATGGTCTACCTGCTTTTCAAGGGTGGGCCCCAGAGCTGACTGGCTAGAGAGTCCATTGCAACACAGTCTGCTGAATGCCTGTGCCACAATTTAGCCCAGTACCTGAGGGGCTGTGGGGGAGCTTCTTTCAGACATTTGGGCACATCTACCTTCCATTCTGACTGCCTTTTTAGTAATTACTATTATTATTCACAGTCTTGGCTGCAGCCCCATAGGGCCCCACTGCAGGAGGATCACATGACCCATTGCACTGACACCAAGCTTTATTTTGTGGCTTGCTTGCCCAGATGTATAAGAGAGGAGTGCCACCTTTGAGCAGAAGCTGTAAGAGCCACTGTGTCGGCCACCCTCTCTCTCCCTCTACTAACTCTACCAAGAGGCAGTCAGTGCCCAGGTGTGGGCTGGCCCATCAGCCTGGCCCACGAAGAAGAGGCTTCAGAGCAGGGTTTCAGCCAAACTTCAGTGGACATATAGGGCCAGAAAGAAACTAACCTTTGTTTCTGCAAACCATTGAGGTCTTGGGGTGGTGTGTGGCTGTAGTGTAATTGTATCTCCTTTTTGGGGGAGCACTTTTCTCCTACACAGTTTATATAGTTGAGAAGTAGTCAACCATACCCTCCAGTCTTAGATATGACCCAGAATGGTTTGGCCAATGAGGACCTTCCCCACCTCCCTCATTCCTCCTTCATTCCTGTCCATAAAGGAAAGACCATTAAACATTGTCTCTGGGACTTTTGTTAGAGCTAGTGGACAAAGAGGTAGTATTCTCATGGGGATCGCCAATTTTAAGTCTATTAGCATAGAACCATCATGCACCATCATTTGGCAAGAAACAGCTTAACTAAGAATGACAACCATAAAGAAGAAATCTGGGCCAGGAAATGGAGAAAAAGAAATGAGATTTGGATCCAAGGCCTTGCCATGCTTGAGGAAGTGCCAATAAATGGCCCGCTTTCTTTAATTAAGATTTTTTAAAGATTTTATTCATTTATTATTAGAGAGAGGGGAAGGGAGGGAGACAGAGAGGGAGAGAAAAAGCAATGTATGGTTGCTCCTCACATGGCCCTCACTGGGGACCTGGCCTGCAACCCAGGCATGTGCCCTGACTGGGAATCGAACCAGGACCCTTTGGTTCCCAGCCCGCGCTCAATCCACTGAGCTACACCAGCCAGGGCTTTCTTTAATTAAGATTTTGTTTTGTTTCTGAAACTTGCAACCAAAAACTATAGCTCTGACCCAAAACATTGCAAACCAAAATACACTCTTATCTTGTCTGATAGTGTCTAGGTGGAAAGGGACTTAAAAATCAGACTTCTTCTCACCTGTAGGTCAGACAGAAACTAATCTATTCTAAATTGATAAGAATATTCCCCATTTTTAAAATGTTCTAGGGAAATGTAATAAATAGCTTGACTCGGAAACTCATCCCAGGACTTAACATCTTCATCATCACAACACACTCCACTTGTTGGAACCACCACTTGCCAAGTGTCTAGCACAGTTTCATCTCATTCCCTTTGACTTCTTATTAGCTTAGAAAATTAGGTGCAAGATTTTAACAAAATGTACATAATCACCCACAAAGTGCTTAAGCCTAACCCACACAATTCCACAGAAGTCAAAGCAGCTACAAAGCAGTATTACAGCATCACATGTCCTGTGACAACTTGAACTGAGGAGTATTAAACTGAATGCCAGAGCTTCTTGAGGTTTTACTGCAAAGCTCCATACCTGCATAAAACTACATTATAAAATATAGCAAAGTTATGTTGAACAACAACCAGCAATGCATTTAGATTGATCCTGTGTCCAGGCAAGATTCAGCTGGAACTACCAGTGACCTAATAGACCACATATATTCCCAAGCATCTAGTCCCTCTGCTGTAGGGTTATCTGACTGATTAGGTCTTTTCAGGGGCTTCTCAAAAGCACCAAAACCTTCTATTTTTTTTTTTTTAAGTTCCAACTTCATCTTTTGGCACCTGGGAGAAAAAAGTAACTCATGAACAAATTTTTTTAAATGGCTTTTGGTCATCATGCCTAAACATATCTGAAAAATGCTGCTTTAAGCAAAAACTTACTTGGCAGCCATTTTTTACCAAAGGCCATTGCTTCACCACCTTTGAATCGTGGCGCCTTATTCACGCGTCTTCTCTTTTATATGTGAAGTATAAGGAGGTTGAGTACAGGGAATGCCTTTACAATACACTTAGAGTTAACACAAACACAGCCTTCCCTGAGATAACAGGGGGAAGGAATGGCTTAACACATTGTATGCGGCAAACGTAGTTATATTAAGAGTGGCTTCTAGGGTGAGCCCCTTCAGAATACTGCTCCAGGACAGGCTGCAGGTCCCAGGGAATGGAGAAAGACAATACAGTGCTGCTCAGAAACCATCATAGGGAATGTCCTAAGCCCTGAGAAGATGAACCCCAGGGGAGAGTTCTGGGAATCAGGCAAACTTTCAGTTTGACAAAAAACATTTTTGGTTAACCTCCAAGGGGCTTTGTCCTCTGAACTTAATTGTTGTAACTTCATATGACCTTTTGGGGGGAGAACTGAAATGAATAAAATACTATTTGAATTTTTTTCAAAATAGATCACACTTCTAAGGAGAGAAAAGAGAACATTGATAGTATGCCTTCTATAGGGCAGCTGTGAGGCTTAATGAAGTGAAGGCCTTAGAACACTGCATAGTCCATAATACAAACAAGCAAAGGTGTTTGCTATTGTTATCAGATTGCAAAATATTGCCATAAGCTTACTTTGATCTCAGAGTTTGAGAAAATACACCAGGAGATGTTATTACGTTATCAATCTTCAGGAATTCTGGTGGGGAGGAACAATAAACTGAAAATAAACAAAAAAAATAGGTATCTGAATTAAATAATAATAAGAATCTAGTGGGTAAGAGAATATTTTTCTGCTTCTCCAAAGGAAAACATTCAAAAACATAGTCGAGTTAGTTTTTTCTAAAGAAATCCCTCAAATTTTATGTACAATATTATGTGGTTAACTAGGTAATAGTCACTAGATTCTTTTCATAGATATTCTTCTGAACAATGGCATTATAGAACATTCAAAATTATGGGGACTCAAGTTTCATTTAGTCAGTTTAAGACTTTAGCCTTGCCTAAACTGTGAGGGAGGTCACTAAAAGTCCCCTTGCTTTTTTACCTTGTATTTAGATAAATCATAAAGTAATTTTTTTGTTTGGTTGAGAGGGGCTAGAAGTATCATTTAATTATGAAAGCTAATATTGAAGCCAAAGCAAAGGAAAACAAATCCCGTTTCTGAGTTTCTGCAAAATGCTGTAAATCCAGGATATGCATTTGTAGTTTGGCAGTGGCTTCCAGTATACAATGTACATTACGAACGTACATCCATTATATTAACTTGCTCTGATTTAAGCCACAAGTAAGTTTGGGAGAAAGTCAAAATCAGCTTGGTTCCACAAAAACAACTAAGCCATAAAAATTCACATTCACTAGTGTTTATTATATTATTAACTTAATAGAAAACTTGGGGCTGCTTCTTTGTCACCGAAATAAGTTATGTAAAGTTCTCATCAAAACACCATGTCCAGTCTACCAATGTGCCCTGCATTTGTTCAAGGAAAAATATAAAACAGGGTATCTCATATTCACCATACACATTCACGTCTGTAGCCTCAAATAAAAATCATGATATTTTGATTCTAAAAAATAGTCAGATGCTACCTGCAGAATTTCAGAAGGGAAAACATCTCAACACTATCAAATTGCTGACCAAGAAAACTTGTTAAACAGAAGTGTAAGAGTAACGACTGACATTTAATTTTAGTTTAAAACATATTTTCACATAAGTTATCTAATTTTTTCTCACAACAGCCCTGTGAGTCTGTTCTTTGTTCCATTTTCGATGTAGGTTTAGGCATTGAGGGTTAATGCCACATCGTAGCTGCTAAGTGACGAGGAACATGGGGCTAGCAAGTTGAACAAAGTGATCTTTCCATGGTGCCACAATGACCTCCAACACATCAGTAAAAATAAAAATATCACCAGCAGAAGTGTTAAAGAATTAATTACATGGATTTTGTCCCGCACAAGAATTCTTTCCAAGAGATTTGTAACAGAACAAGGAGCCTACTCCATGGATTGAGCACAACCCATGAAGGTGGGGTGACCCCAGAAGCCGACCGCATCTGCACTGCCAGAGGTGCCCTGCCTGCAGGGACCTGGAAAAGGTGACATCATGCCAAGGAAACTAATGACACTGAATAAACAGTCTGCATGGCTCACAAGCCACCTCTCGAGCTGGCAACCTCACTCAGAACAGCTAGAGGTTTCATTAGCACCTTATGGTCCACATGATCCTTCAGGGAGGGTCAAAAGCTTCTTTGGCCAGAGGCATTGCTGAATTAAACAGCATTAGTGAGTTTGTGTGAGATAAAAATCACTGTACTTGGCATGGATTTTAGTGGCCCTGCGCTTTGGCAATTTATTTGGCAGATATGCGGCTGGGGGTGAGTCAAACTCCATTTCATGACTGGGAACTACACATTTAATACCAAGAACTAAAAGTTGTTTGCATTTGTCAATTCTTGATACAGGTGAAATGTGAAAATCTTAGTTTACAGATGCTTCCTGTCTTGTATTTCTGTTGCTAAAATTTCTAGTTGGATTGATTTAAGCTTCTAAAGTGAAACAAACTTTTTTTTTAAAGTCAGAAGAAAAAATTTTGATGGCTAGACTGATGACAAAGTTACCATTTTTACTACTTAAGTTTGAAATTAGGCTCCTTCCTAATCCCATCTACACAGTGGGTAGAAGGTGATGAGGTCAGGAGGAGCCAGAAGTGCTTCATTTTCTGAGACTCCAGTCTTCCATCACACTTTTCTAATAAACAAATACATAAAATGTCTTACAAGGTAAATCTCAAATCTGTTTCTTTTTCTACAAAAACATCCTTTTATTCAATATCTAACAAGAAAATAGGAAGCTCACCATTCTGTGCTAAGACCTGACCCTCCACCACATTCCAGCCAACAGGCCTTCATGGTGTCTGGGCCTTCCTTCAAATGACTAGAAATCACAAAGATGGGGAAACGATAGTGGCTCTACCATTTCTCAGAGATATTGGGAGTTGGGGAAATGGGAGCAAAATAAATTCAAGAAGCCAGCCCTTGGCCAAATCCCTTAACTCAATCAAGTTGACTTAGTGTCTTCTATCTCTTCTGAACCAGCCCTGACACATTTGTGCCTTCTGGCACATTTTCCACCACCCTGGGTCTTATGCTTCCAGCCTTTGCCCTGTCCAGCTGACCACAGGCACTGCTGGCCCACACGTGTTTTCTTTGGAACATACAGTGTTCATTGGCACGGCGTTTCAAATTTGAACTATTTGCCAAAACACAAAGTCTAGGAGTGGGCTGGATTATCTGTGATCCATTTGGCCTCACTGCCACTCCTGTCTGAGGCCCTCTCTGAACACTGAGGGGAAGCTGGGACTATTCTGTCCAGAGTCACTACTCCACATACTTCTGTGTTAGACTCTTCCATGAGAGACACTGTGTGGGTAGGGAAGGGAAGAGAAGCTGCTTCTAGAGTAGCTGCAACATACACGTGGGCATACAGGTCAGAAGGCAAATATGAAGGTCTCAGCAGCCCCGCAGGTCCCTGAGAATTACCTGATTCAGCACTGTAGAGACAGTGGACAGTGACTTCTTCAGGCTCCACAGAGCATTGGGGCTGCAAAAATGGGAGACAGCTAGAGGTTCTCAAGGGGTCAAAGATCAGCCGCGGATGCCTGAATGTCCTTGGTACCAAAGACAGAGAACTGTGGGGTCTGCAAGAACTTCCTTTGCTCCTATCCTTCCCAAGTGATATAAACCTGAACTTTCCTTACTTAAATAAAGCAGCTTCTGTTTTCCTAATCACATTCCCAAAATGACATAAGATTTCTTATAACAACGTAGACTACCTAATTTTAAAATAAATTATACCATGTAGCAGGACTAAGCTCATGGCCACATGTCAGCAATGGCCTCCAGCAGTTCGTTCTTTTGGAGAAGTGCATATCCTCCAGTGGCCAGCGTCCCCCAAATCTGTGACACTGCAACCATTTTCTGCACCACCTTCACATGCCTGGTACGCTGTAGGCACTTGAACTTGAAAGTCCTGATCCAGTTCTCCTCCTGTTAGCCCCACTTCCCTGCTCCTGCTCACAGCTGACATCAATCCCTACTTAAACTTGAAATATACACAGCTTCTTGAACCAGGTACAAGAGTGCACTCACAGCCACGGTGTTAGCATGGCCCATGTCCTGGAAGCTTCTTGACTGTTAAGTAATTCGTGATGGAAAATAATTTAAAATGTTATTTTTATATAAAAACAACTATGGATAAATTATGAAGTAGAATAAAAAGCATGTATTTTTTAAAAATAAAATGCAAGATCTCATAGAAAATTTTATCTCAGGCTGTTGCTTCATGGATACCCACGGCCACTCTGTGAATAGTGAAGCTGTTCACTGGGTCTGAAAAGCTCAGGCTGAATGCTTTATACTCCTGATAGTATTTATATGAACAAGGAACTTTTCGCTGAAAAAATTAAAATATACTAAAAGTAATTTCACTTTAAAGGTAGGATGTCTAGGATTGTGATAATTCCTATGAACACAGAATGCCCAGATATTCATATTTATGTGTACACATATAATTTATCTTTTAAATATTTAGCATCTATAGGCTCAGATACAGTATTTTCATATTTATAAATACAAAGGTGACTTTTTAACTCCAAATAAACAGGATTTTTTTAGGGATCAGGAAGATCATTTGAGTTTAAAATCAATTAAAACAGTTGTTTGAAATGACTGCTTTGGTCGATTGGCGACTTTCTGACTAAATCCGTTGTCCAACTAAAGGCATATGCTGCCTCTTCTGAGAGCAACTACTCAATATTTCAATCACCATGAGGAACTCAAAGAGGCCCACAACCTCAGAATCTATGTCACAACCAAAATATGCACTCCAACACCATCATTTATTTATGTGATATTACTGAAATCCAAGTCCCCAAATTGCACACCGATTAGTGAGTCCAGTATAATCGACAAAGTTAACAAAGGCTGGCCTTGCTGTAGCTATTGCAACCACATAAATATTTCATATTAGTCAGGGTCTTGTTATGGTTCTGAAAAGAGTTACACACTTAGCCATAAATCAACATTTTCCAAATTAGGTGCTAAAAACCCTAAATAATCTTCCTGAAAGTATGCTAAGAACACATCTGTTCTACTATCTACTGTTAAAATACTTAATGCCTCATGATTCAACCAGAAATGTGGACCCCATTTCTTCTTCTTCAGATAGTAAATATATAGAAGAAAGGGGTGCTACAGAGAAGAAGGAACAAGCAAGCCTGCCCAGAATCCAAACAGCTTGTTCCTGGGATACTCTGAAACACAGTTTCTCGGCCCACTGCATCTGTCACTATCTCCTCAGGTTTTTCTCAGAGCCAACCTGGCCTCTAGATTCAGACCTGGAGACAAAGGCCATGGTTTGTTTATTCACTTTTGTCTCTAACGCTGTGCCCAGTACAGTGTAGGCATTCAAGAACTGTTGACTTGAACTGGCTGATTTGGTTTATTTATGGTATAAATAAAGTGACAATGTGGAACTTCACTTCAGCCCTGAGCCCCTGGAAAACAGCAACAGTTAAGAACTCTCCCTGTGTGAGCAGGCACTGAGGAGCCAAGTCACGCTCTAGAATTAAATGAGCAAATAACAGATTTGGGTTATGGATGTAAAAATCAAACCTTAAAATTTTATCCTTTTAAAATAATGATATTATGTACCTATATGATATAATGTTTGTATATATGAAATCTCTATATTTGTTTAATTTAGCCAATCTAAACCTGTACAGATGTACAATAAAAAACCTAATGCTTAGTTATTTTTCCTAACACCATGTAAAATAACAGTGAGATTTGCAAACTTTCAATGTTAACAGCTTGGCTCACTTCTTTCCAATTTCAGTACCCAATTGGTAATGGAGCCAGGGGTTGAAATATATGTACAAAGGGTTGTCAAAAGTAATGTTATTAAAATAGATTTATTATCCGAAAAAGAAAAGAGAAAAAATCTCCCCACCTCTTGTGTTCTAAGAAGTGGCTCACTGCAAAGCAGCACCCTTGCCCCTATGACTTAGATTCTGAGACTCAGGGAGGTCCTTTTTCTACCTATGCCAAGGCCAGACAAAGAGCCTCCATGTTCCCATTCTTTGTCTCACAAATTATTAGCTGACCTGCTTACCACCACTGACCAATCAGGACAAAATACCCACTTACTTGCTCATCCCACACCCATACTCTGATTTACATGTTTACTCCTTCTTATGAAAGAAAAACCTCTGAGACCCTGGTCATTGCCAGAGCATCCTCCCCATTGCAGACCATATCCAAGTCTGAATTTAGTTTTGTACTTACTTCACACAAGGAATTGAATATTAGCAAATAGGTTATCCCCTCAGCACATTAGATATTACAACAGTGCAGGTTCTCCTGGCTACCACCTCCCCAACTTTCTCCCAAGGCATGATAATGAGGAAAGGCAATGGCCAGTTGACAGAGCCAGAAGCAAAGAATATCCAGCTTTGAGCTCAAACTTTGTTGGCATGTTCCCACCACATAACTGTTTCATACATAACTTTTTAGCATTATCACATCACTACCTTGACTGTTATAAAATATTCATGTGGTTTCAATAACTACAAAAAAATCAAATCTATTATAACTTTGCTGATGTACAATGGAGTCCACTACATTAATGGGATGGATGCACTAAGTAATCAAATATCATCATGGATTGATAATCTTAAAAAAATATATGCCTCTTTTAATAAGTCATAATCTAGTCTGGTTGCATTACACAGCCTTAACGTAAATACCTAAAATGTTCAGGTTGATGGAGACTCTATCACCAGTATAATGGTTCTCCTCTGTACAAACTCCAGCTTCGCTAGCCTGGCACTCAAAGTCCTTCAAAACCTCCTCTCCAACTCTTTTTCAAGCTTTTCTAACTATGTCACTAGTTGCATTACAATAGGGTTCTTTATGGAGCCATGTGCAACTATCTTCAGCAATGTAGGATTTTTCTAAAGCTACCAGATATTGGCCCTGAGAAAGAAGATACCTACCCAGAAGGGCTCTTGGTGGTGAACTGACTTAAATTATAAAACAGAGCCTGGGAGACATTTCTAAACAGGGACCTCTCAAGCAAGTTGCACTTTAGGGAGAAGCCAGCACTAAACTGCCTGCCACTTGAGCTGAACTGCCTACCTGCACTGTGTTCCTGTTGTCTGAGCCAACCCTTATAAAAGGTCTCCTAGAATCCCATTTCAACCAATAGGAATGAGACTTTTCCCATCCAATCAGAACCATGCAGCTATAGCCTGACTAGCATCTTCACTGATCAATCAGAGAGGCACCACTCTGACCAAATAAGGACAGTACTATTTGGACCAATCAAATTTTAAGGATTTTGAGCTCTCATTTGCATTAAGACAGACCAATCAGGGATCAGGGTCAAGGACCTCTCTCTGTACAAGTCAGCTCCCTTCTGGCTTGGAAATGTACTTTCCCTTTCCACCAAAGACTGAAAACTGCATTTCCCTGGCTGCAGCTGAAACACTACAGATGTCTCTGCACACTAGGGTGAAGAAAACACTACAGATGTCTCTGCACCCTAGGGTGGAGCATACTAGGATGAAGCAGAGCTGTCCAGTCAGAGAGGGGCCTTGCTCAAGGGCTATCTTGCAGCCATGCTGTTCCACAGTGATGCTGGGTCATGTAATTGAGCTATTTGCACTGAATAAAGTTTGCTTCTTCACCGCACTACAAATTCCTGTTGGTGTTGAATTGGTGCCAATTACCATTGGTTGACACAGAAAATATGAGATCATAAAAGGAATCATCTTCATAAGCATAGACACTCAATTCCAGAGCCAGCAACCTCATAAGACACCCAGAAAAATAGTTCAGCATCCCTCTGAATGTCATCTACTCTTCAATGGCATCTCTTTCTCTGTGCAGCTCACATTCAGAGATCCCAAGAGGATCCCTTCATGCTTGTTGGTTACCATTGTGAAGGAGTACTTTTAGTAGCCATAGCTCTGTACCAAGAACTTCAAATGCTGTCAGTTTTTTGCCACCAGCCTGTATACAGTTGTCTTTGGCTCAAGAAGAAATTGTGATTTGATTCATCAGATAAGATTGCAGGTTTCGTTTCACTTAAAAGAAAAGGCTATACTCAGTAATCAAAACAGGCTGGTACTGGCATAAAAACAGGCATATAGATCAATGGAACATGATAGAGAGCCCAGAAGTAAATCCACACCTTGAGAGTCAATTAATATTTGACAAAGAAGGCAAGACCATGCAATGGAGTACAGACTGTCCATTCAATAAATGGTGTTGGAAAAATTGGACCGATACATGCAAATAAAAAGGAAACTAGACAACCTCCTTACACTATACACAAGAATAAATTCAAAATGGATCAAAGACTTAAATTATGCTTTGAAACTGTAAAAATCTTAGAAGAAAACATAGGCACTAAAATCTCAGACATTTCTCATAGCAATATTTTTTCAGATATATTACCTTGGGCAAGGAAAACAAAAGAAAAAAATAGACAAATAGGGCTATATTAAACTAAAAACTTTTGCAGAGCAAATGAAATCATCAAAAAAAAAAAAAAGACAACCTACTAAATAGGAGAACATATTCACCAATGTTACATCTGATAAAGGGTTAATATCCAAAATTATAAAGAACTTAAATAACTCAACACCAAGAAAACAAACAATTCAATTAAAAATGGGTGAAGGACCTGAACAGACACTTCTCCAAAGAGGACATATAGATGGTCAATAGACATATGAAAATATGTGCAACATCACAAATCATCATAGAAATGCAAATTAAAATTACAATGACATAATACCTCATGCCTGTCAGAGTGGCCACCATCAATAAATCAACAAATAACAGATGTTGGTGAGGATGTGGAGGAAAGGGAAGCCCTGTGTACCACGGATTCAGCCATTGTGGAAAATATTTCAGTTTCTTTAAAAATTAAAATGTAACTGCCTTATGACCCAGACATTCCACTTCTGTGTGTGAATATATGTGAATAAACCCAAAACACCAATTCAAAAGAATATTCATATCCCTTTGTTCATAGAAGCATTATTTACAATAGCCAAAATATATAAGCAGCCCAAGTGCCCATCAATAGATGAGTAGATAAAAATGCTGTGGTACATTTACACAATGCAATATGACACAGTCATAAAAAAGAAGGAAATCTTACCTTTTGTGACAGCATAAATGGACCTGGACAGTATGATGCTAAATGAAATAAGCCAGTCAGAGAAAGGCAAATACCATAAGACTTCACTTATATGTAGAATATAATGAGCAAAATGAACAAACTAAATAGAAACAGATACATAGATACAAAGAACAGCTATCAGAGAGGAGGGGTCTGGGTAAAGTAGGTGAAGAGATTAAGCAAAAAAAAAAAAACCCTCAGACGGACACGATATGGTGATTACTAGAGGGGAAGGGGATGGGGACAGGTAGAAGAAGGTAAAGGGGGAATAAATGGTGACGGAAGGACACTAGGCTTCGGGTGGTGAACACACAATACTGATGATGTATTATAGAATTGTACGCCTGAAACCTATATACTTTTATTAACCAAAGTAACCTCAATAAAATCAATTTTAAAAAGACAGCATACACAGATGTTCCTTACAAAGAAATATCTGCTAGAAATCCAAGACTAGTCTAGGTAGTCTAATATCTGTCGCTCTGCACTTCTTGTATTTCTTATTTTGTAACACTTTCAACTTATCTTGTTCATTAATATCTATTTTATAAATCATTTTTAAATCCCTTTTGGAACAAGACAGGATCCATATTTATTAAGTCAGTAATAAAGAGTAACATGTGCTTTCAAAATAGAACTTGGAATTAATTTTATCTCTGTATAACGAAGATGCTGAATAAATTAATCAGTCATAGAAAAGGAAAGAGGGAAGGAAGGAAGGAAGGAAGAAAAAAAGAGAATGAACTCCCACTAGTTCATGCAGAAAAATATCCTAGCAGATCTTTCCAAGAAGCAATCATAAATTTAACTCCAAGATAAAGGTCCTCCAGTGCCTCCCTTCCTTTCTGCCCCTGAACTTTCCCATCTTCCCAAGGAAGCAGGGCCAGCTCTCTGACTCCTTGAGTCCAGGAGACTCCCATTGACCTCTGCGGAACACTGTCAGCAATATTTTGCTGCCTGCTTAAGTTTAACATCCTTCAGTGACAGAGCTTTCCTACTTACCAACTATCTTTTTATTGTTTGTTTGTTTATACACACCTTGCCTTTTTTTCTGAAAAGAGTCAAGGAAGGCTATATAAAACACTTTCAACATTATAAATAAGAACGTCTGGAAATAAAATGAAAACACTGCAAGTGGCTACATGTTTATTAATCATTTTAGTGTAATTGCTGCAAAGGAAAGGCTGTTTTGGCAAAGAGCATATCAGTATAGAAATACTTTGTTCTTCTAAATTCTGAACTTGAGAAAACATGCTATGCCAACGTTCTATAAAGAAAAAAGCATTTTAGTAAATCCTCAGTTATCCAGCCATACAATATGAAATGCTATCAAGTTATAACTCCATATCCGAAATGAAGGCTCAGTTTCTGATTAAAGCAATTAACTATTCTTCATAAATTCCAAGAGAAAAAAAATTAAATGAATAAATGCCACACTGATATTTTTTAAAACTAAATTCAAAATAGTTTTATTTTAAAATTTAGTACTAAAATTAGAGTTCTGACCAAAATGGAGGCATAGGTAGAAACCCTTCATTTCTTCACAAAACCAAAAGGAGAATAACAACCAATCTAAATCCAATAAACAACCAAAAGTGCCAGAAAATCATACTGTATAGAACTCTGACAACCAAGTAATTAAAGAAAAAATTAACCAGACTGGTAAGGCGGACTGCGTGGGCCAACTCAGAAAAACCGGGTCAAGGTGGCTGAGGGGTGGGGCTGACTGCCAAGCTCCTTGGAGCTGCGCAGGAGGGGCTGACTTAAGGGGAAAACTGAGACTTAGAGCTGACTGTGGGCCACGGCTTGAGTTGCCACAGTGGGAGATACTTCCAGTCTGACACAAGAGTCTGTTGGAAAGTGCGCTAGAGACAAGCAGGCAAGCTGCACTGTACCCTCTCTGGCCCCTCCCCAACAGGTAGGCAGCTAGGAGGATCACCCTGCCCCAGTGAATACCTAAGGCCCCGCCCCTTACAACTTATCAGGTGGGCCAAGACAAATAGGGTCGAAACAAAAGAACACAGCAAAACCTCAGAACTAAGTGATAAGGAAATTTGCAACCTATCTGATAGAGAATTTAAAGCCCTGGTAATCAAAATGCTCACAGAACTGATTGAACTTGGTCAAAAATGAAAGAACAAATGAAAGATACCCAAAATGAAATAAAGCAAAATACTCAGGGAACCAACAGTGAAAAGAAAGAAACCAGGATTAAAAGCAACGATTTGGAACAAAAGGAAGAAATACACATCCAACTGTATCAGAACAAAGAAACAAGAATCCAAAAAAATGAAGAGAGGCTGAGGATTCTCTGGGACAACCTGAAATGTTTCAATACCTGAATTAGAGGGGTGCCAGAAGGAGAAGAGGAACAGCAAGAAAATGAAAACTTACTTGAACAAATAATGAAGGAAAACTTCCCCAATCTGGTGAAGGACATAGACTTCCAGGAAGTCCAGGAAGGTCAGAGAGTCCCAAAGAAGTTGGACCCAAAGAGGAACACACCAAGGCACATCATCATTGTTACCAAATATCAAAGACAGAAAATCCTAAAAGCAGCAAGAGAGAAGAAGACAGTTACCTACAAAGGAATACCCATAAGGCTACCAGCTGATTTCTCAAAAGAAACTTTACAGGCAAGAAAGGGTTGGAAAGGAGTATTTGAAGTCATGAAAGACAAGGACCTACATCCAAGATTACTCTACCCAGCAAAGCTTTCATTTAGAATGGAAGGGCAGATAAAGTGCTTCCCAGATAAGGTCAAGTTGAAGGAGTTCATCATCACGAAGCCCTTATTATATGAAATGTTAAAGGGACTTATCTAAAAAAATATGATAAAAAATATGAACAATAAAATGACAACAAACTCACAACTATCAACAACCGAAACTAAAAGAAAAGAAAAACAATGAAAACAAAAACTAAGCAAACAACAAGAACAGGAACAGAATCAGAGAAATGGACATCATACAGAGGGAGTTCAGTGGGGAGGGGGAAGGGAGGAATAGGGGGGAAGAGGTACAAGGAAGAAGAAGAAGAATTAGTAGACATAAAGTAGACAGGAAGAGATAAAAATGGTATAGGAAATGAGGACTCAAAGAACTTATATGTACAATCCATGGACATGAACTAAGGGGGGTGATGCTGGAGGATTGGGGGGCAGGGTGGAGGGGGATAAAGAAGAAAAATTGGGAAAACTGTAATAGCATAATCAATAAAAATACTTAAAAATAAAATAAAATTTAGTACTAAAATTAATTTTCACAAAAGCACAGGAAAATATTTAATACATGGTAAAAATGTATTTCAGAAAATTAAATCCCTTAGGGTACATTAGAATGCAAAAATATATCAGAACACTGTTTTAAATTAAGAGAAATTTTATTGAATCTGACTGAGAGAACTCATACTTTTGTTTATAAGGTTGGGCAAATAAATTTAAATATTCAAATTTTTCACCTACCAAGTTGAAATCCAAGCCATATTTTAGACTTAAAATTTTTCTAACTGGTGTAAAAAATCAAAACTGCTATAAAGATGTTTTAAAAGTATAGTTCTAGAGAATTAGACAGCAGAATTTCTCGCCAAGATAGAGGCATATGTAGATAAACTGTGCCTTCTCACACAACCAAAAGAATAACAATAACAAATTTAAAAACAAGAAACAACGAGACCTGACAGAAAATCAAACTGTATGGAAGTCTGACAACCAAGGAGTTAAAGAAGAAACATTTACCCAGACCATTAGGAGTGGCAGAGATGGGCAGCCAGACAAAGAGGTCTCATGGCAAGACTGTGGGTGGCAGAGTGGTCAGTCCCACATTTTTGTGGGGATAAACTGGGAGGAAAAACTGAGGAGTGAGACAGACAGAGAAACCCAGGTTTCAGTGCAGGGAAATAAAGCCTCAAAACCTCTGATTGAAAAAACCTGTGGGGGCTGAGGCGATGGGAGAAACTCCCAGCCTCACAGGTGCATTTGTTGGAGAGATCCACAGGGTCTTAGAACATACACAAACCCACCCACCTGGGAATCAGCATCAGAAGGGCCCAATTTTCTGTGAGTAGTCGAGGATGTGACTGAAAGCTGGCAGGAAGCTGAGCAAGTGCCGTTGTTCTCTCTCAAATGCCTCCCCCAAATATAGCACCACAAAGCAGCCCTGTATATTGCCCCACCTTGGCAAATACCTAAGGCTCCACCCCTTACTAGGTAACAGGTGCACCAACACACACAAAAAAATATGGTTTAAATGAAAGAAGAGATCAAAACTCCAGAAAAAATACAACTAAGCGATGAAGAAATAGCCAACCTATCAGATACAGAGTTCAAAACACTGGTAATCAGGATGCTCACAGAAATGGTTGAGTATGGTCACAAAATAGAGGAAGAAGTGAGGCTATGAAAAGTGAAATAAATGAAAATGTACAGGCGCTCAACAGTAAAGGGAAGGAAACCATGACTCAAATTAACAGTTTGGACCAGAAGGAAGAAATAAACATTCAACCAGAACAAAATGAAGAAACAAGAATTCAAAAAAACGAGGAGAGGCTTAGGAACCTCTGGGACAACTTTAAACGTTGCAACATCCAAATCATAGGGGTGCCAGAAAAAGAGGAAGAGCAAGAAAATGAAGAATTGGAAAAAATAATGAAGAACTTCTGCAATCTGGTGAAGGAAATAGACTTCTAGGAAGTCCAGGAAGCCCAGAGAGTCCCAAAGAAGTTGGACCCAAAGAAGCACACACCAAGGCACATCATAATTACATAACCCAAGATTAAAAATAAGGATAGAATCTAGGAGTTCCAATAAGAGTATCAGTGGATTTTTCAAAATAAACCTTGCAGGCAAGAAGGGGCTGGAAAGTCATGAAAGGCAAGGACTAATATCCAAGATTACTGTTCCAGCAAAGCTATCATTTAGAATGGAAGGGCAGGAAAAGTGCTTTCCAGACAAGGTCAAGTTAAAGGAGTTCATCATCACCAAGCCCTTATTATATGAAATGTTAAAGGGACTTATGTAAGAAAAAGATGATAAAAAATATGAACAGTAAAATGACAAGAAACTCAGAATTATCAACAACTGAACCTAAAAAAAAAAAACTGAGCAAACAACTAGAACAGGAACAGAATTACAGAGATGGAGATCATGAGGAGGTTTATCAGCAGGGAAGGGGAGGGGAGAAGAGGGGAAAAATTACAGGGAACAAGTCGCATAAATGGTAGGTACAAAATAGACAAGGGGAGGTTAAGAATAGTATAGGAAATGTAGATGCCAAAGAACTTGTATGTACGACCCATGGACATGAACTAAGGCGGGGGAAATATGGGTGGGAGGGCATGTGCAGGGTAGAGGGGAATGAAGGGGGGGTAAATGGGACAACTGTAAATATATAATCAGTAAACTATATTTTTTAAAAATTATAGTTCTAGATAGTAAGTTTATCAAACTATTATATAGTCTCAGATTTACTTTTTAAATAATTTTACAAAAACTTGATTAAATGTTTTCCCTTGGAGAAAAATACATATAATTTATCTAGAAAACCATGTTATACATTAGCGGTAAAGATTCATTCTACTAATTAATGTATTATTTTCAACTTCTTAAAATTTGACCTAATGTAAACTATGGTCTTTAAGTGATAAGATGTGTCAGTGTAGGCTCATCAATTGCAACAAATGTACCAGGCTAGTGTGAGATGGTGATAACAGAAGTGTCTGTGCATGTGCCAGGGGTGCGGGGGTGCAAAGGGTAACTGGAAACTCTCTGTATTATTTTATGTACTATTATGAAAAATAGGTATATGAATAGACATCAGATCATCTTCAATATCTTTTTGTGCCAATTACAGCCCCAGATTCTAAGAGAAAAAAAAAGAGGCACTGCCTAAACTTACTCTTAGCTACACTAATTCCTCCCACAGATTCTTTCCTATCTAGTCTTGAAATTTAGTAGCAGTTTTTGAATGCCATTACACAGATTAAATTGTACCATGCTAATATATAATTGTTTTAGAGCATTTTTCTAAAATACTGTATGTTCTCACTTTTATGTGGAATCTAAACAAACAAACAAAAAGAACTCAAAAATACAGAGAATATATTGGTGGTTCCCACAGGTGTGGAATAGGGACAAGGGTGGTCAAGAGGTCACAAGGTAAAAACTTCAGATTATAAAATATGTTAAGTCCTAGGTATGTAATGCATGATGATGTAGTTAATAGTACTGTATTGTGTATTTGAAAGTTGCTATAATAAGTGGATCTTAATAGTTCTTATCACAAGAAAAAACATGCATAACTATGTGTATGTGATGGATATTAATAGACATTATGGTCATTTTGCAATGTACAAAAATATCAAATCATTATGTTGTACACCTAATATTTGATGTCAATTACATCTCAATATTTTAAAACAGCAGTTTTCTCATCCTAGAAACTCCCATTTGAGATAAGAAAAATGTGGTCATGCTTACTTGAGTGCAGTGGATCTAAAATCACCTGGAGCATTAAGTGAAACGCAAGCACCTGAGCCCTACTTTCAGCGTTTCTGAGTCAGAGTTACAGGGCCGGGCCTTGAAATTTGCATTTGTAATAAATTTGTGGTGATGCTGGTGTGGCTGGTTGACAGTTGAGACCCATTGCCTTCATATATATCAGGAAACATCAAGAGCTTTTTTTATTTAAATATATGAAGCAGCAACACATATAAAAATTGGGAAGCCTGTACTTCAGCAAAATTCTGAATATCTACACACATATATAAACACTTATGTGTGTATATTTTATATAAGCATATATACACATTATGTATGTATACATTTTTATACAACTATATAAAATAAATTTCTGTTACAGATCTTTACGGTATTTCCAGACGGTTACAATAGGTAAGTGTCTCTTCTACTTTTTCCCCTAATGTCAATCAAGGCAAGGCTCTACTTTTCCTCTCCACTTAGTTAAAAAAGACAGCTGGCAGCCAACCACAGCTAAGCTATCCTGACCCCTACTTAACATAAAAAAATTCACAGATTATCAAAAGTTATCACTGAGAATAAGATAATGCTGGTGGACTTCAAAAACATCACAGAGTTCAAATAAGCTCAAAGACACAGCTCTCTAATTTCCAAGTTCACAGAGTTCTAAATCTATGACAATTTGATCAATATAGTTATGTAATCAGCAACAAATGACCATTTAGTTTTACTTTGAACTAACTAGGGCTGGAGTGTGTTATCACCATCTAGTTATAGATAAGGACAAACAGAAAAAATTATAACTACTAAGGTATTTTCTTTTCCTTTTATTCTTCTGTCTCTACCCAATGATAATGTTTTACAGGTTAATCAGTTGTTTAAAGTTTTTGGTGCACACAGACCTGGCTACTTTGAATTGAAGATTTAGTTATGAGTAGTCACAGAGACATGGAACTCAGAGAGGAATGCTCGTATTTTAAGTGTTGAGTTTTTAAAAATTTTGTTCACTTATTACACACTTCATAACTGTCAATTAACTTTTATAAATGGTTATTAAGCATAGAAAGAATCTACAAAGTTAAAAAATATTACAAAAGATTGAAAATCCTAGGCTTATCTCCTAACACAATCCCATCAAAGTTACAACTAATCTGTAGAACAACCAGCATTCAAAACCATCAGAAATTCAGTTGAATGGAAATCCTACAACTATGGAATTAAAGGAAAAAAACAGCTACAGAATTAAAGAAGAAACCACATCATGACTGGAAGAAGGGGTAGAGACACAGAATGGGCTGATCCTACACCCATGTATGGCAGATAAAAATTAGGAGGGATATGTCAGGAGTGAGGGGTCTTAATACCACACTAGGCTCCCCAGCTCAGGGGTCCAGTGCCATGAACATAAGCCTCTACAACTTCTGGCTGTAAAACCCAGCATGGATTGAAGCTGTGGAAAATAGAAACTTCTGGAGTCTGAAGTAGTTCTTCTTAAAGGGCCCATGCATAAACTTGCTTGGACTAACTCCCTCTGAGCTCCAGCATGGGGACAGAAGTTGAAAGACATCAGAGACATACAAGGAGGAACTGAATTGTCCAGAATCAGGGTAAGTGGGGGGTAGGGGGGAAGCTTCCTTCTAGACAGAAGTGCTGGCAGAGGCTATTGTTCCTTTTCTGAGCCCTCCACTCACAGAACCACAGAACCAGCAGGCAGGCACCATATCTGAAAATCCATCAACGTGGCTAACACTGTTTGCCCCACCCTGGTAACTCCTTGAGGCCCTGACCCACTCATACTTTGGGCCCACTCAAACTGTTTCCAATGGCTTTTCCATATGAATGGCTTGTCTTAGATTTTCCTAAATTCTTTCAAACAAGCAGCATCTGGCCTCAGTGAGTCCCTACCTCTCACTAAGTTGACCAAGGCCCAACACTAGCAGCAGCTGGCTTTGATTCACAGCTTGGTTTGCACAAGCACCTCTAAGCTCAGCACAAGTAGCCATCTACAGATCACTTTGTAGCTTATGCTGTGTGACCCTGGACAGAACACAGTCAGTGACTGATCTTGGATGTGCCAACAGCAGTCAAGGCTCAAGTACAACATAAAGGTGTACACAGCCAACACCATGGGTGAACTTTGAGTACCCAATAGGGGAAGCTGTGTCACTGGACCCTACAGGGCACCTACTAGATAAGGCCACCACACCAAGCCTGGGAGATATAGCAGCTGTACCTAATACACAGAAACAAACACAGGGAGGCTGCCAAAATGAGGAGACACAGAAATATGGCCCAAATGAAAGAATATAACTAAACTCTAGAAAAAGAACTAAACAAAATTGAGACAAGCAATCTACTAGATGCAGAGTTCAAAACACTAGTTTTAAGTATGCTCAAGGAACTTAGTGAAAACCTCAACAGTATAAAAATAATCCAGTCAGAAACAAAGGATACACTAATTGAAATGAAGAACAATTTACAGGGAATCAACAGTACAGCGGATAAAGCCAAAAATCAAATCAGTGATTTGGAATATAAGGAAGCAAATAAACAACCAAATAGAACAGCAAGAAGAAAAAAGAATACAAAAAAATGAGAACAGTTTAAGGAGACCCTGGGACAACTTCAAGTGTACCAACAATCACATCATGGGGGGTGCCAGAAATAGAAGAGAGAGAGCAAGAAATTGGAAACCTATTTGAATAATTAATGACAGAAAGCTTCCCTAACTTGGTGAAGGAAATAGACATAAAAGTCCAGGAAGCACATAGAGTCCCAAACAAGATAAACCCAAAGAGGCTCACACCAAGACACATCATAATTAAGATGCCAAAAGTTAAAGGCAAAGAAAGAATCCTAAAAGCAGTGAGAAGAAAAAGCAGTAAGTTACCTACAAGGGAGCTCCTATTAGACTGTCAGCTGATTTCTCAACAGAAACTTTTCAGGCTAGAAGAGATTGGCAAGAAATATTCCAAGTGATGAAAAGTAAGGACCTACAACCAAGATTACTCTACTCAGCAAAGCTGTCATTTAGAAATGAAGGACAGATAAAGAGCTTCCCAGATGAGAAAAAGCTAAAGGAGTTCATCACCACCAAGCAGTATTATATGAAATGTTAAAGGGTCTTCTTAAAGAAGAGGAAGATAAAAAAATATGAACAATAAAGTGGCAATAAATATATATCTATCAACAAATGAATCTAAAAAAGCAAGCTAAGCAAAAGCAGGATAGAAACAGAATCACAGATACAGAGAATGTTTGAATGGTTGCCAGCTAGGAGGGGGATCAGGGGGATGGGCAAAAAAGGTGAAGGGATTAAGAAGTACAAGTTGGTATTTACAGAACAATCATGGGGATATACAGTACAGCATAGGGAATAGAGTAGCCAATGAACACATATGCATGACCCGTGGACATGGACAATGATGTGGAGATTGCCTGAGGCAGTGTAGGGTGCTAGGTGAGGGGAGCAAAGGGGAAAAACTGGAAAAACTGTAATAACATAAGCAATAATATATACTTTTTAAAAAGAATGAAAATCCTTGTTTATGTTTATTTCTATCAACCCTGCATTTTCTAAATTTTTTTGAGGTGAAGAAAGATAAGTTTTACATTACTGCTCTAAGTGAAAAGTGTTGAGACATCCTAAAAGTTCAAAATAAGGAATGGTTAAATAAACAAGTTTTTTTAACATTTGTTAATAATACACAGTCATTCAAATAATAAAGATAAATTCTAGGTATTGAAATAGATATATTATGTAATACTAAAAAGAGAAGAATGCAAAATTTACATACATATAATATCACATTTATATGCAAACTATATGAATATGGAGAAAAGCATAGGTAAGCTTCAAGTAGCATACTATACTTAAATACTACCCTATACCAGAATATTATACTATACTAAAACACTAATACTATACTAAATATTATACTATACCAAATTATTATTCTATAATAAATACTACAAGGCACATTCTATATTAAAATGCATTATTTAACTGAGAATCTTGTACTTTATCTGGCAACCTTAATACTTAACAAAATGATTGCACTAATTATAAGCATTCAAAATATTTAAGTGTTATTTTTAGGTAAACTAGTTTGTGTCCTAGTGGACAGGGTCAGAGTGAGTAAGAGCATCACAGCCTATTGAAAAAAAAAGATTCCACAAAATGACAAAATACATATATACATGAACATTTTGAAAATAAAATTGAAATATCAACAGATATTTTTACATTGTCATTGGATTACGGTGAACTTCTTAGAGGTATTTTAGGAGGAAATATAAGTACTTGAAAGAACAAGTATTTTCACAGTATTTAGAACTGAATAATGAATATAATAATAAGCTTGAAAAAGTGCCCTATACAAATACAGTAGCTGTAAGAATTGCTATTTACCAAATATTATCATAAGAGATTTTTAAAGAATTATGAAAAGTAAAAATGACCGGTGTTCACTGTATGCCATTGCATTCAATATCTGCTCTTACATATTCTATTTGGCGTTTGATTTTAGAAACTTCCAAGGGTGTGAGGCCCCTTTGATGAGCAGTTTCTCTGAGCTTCAGATACTGGGAGAAGATATAAATAGGAACCTTGGGAAGGTAGCTTCCAAAAGGTGGGAAAATACCCCTCTATAACGCTTGGCTGAATTTTTCCTTAAGTAGGAATGAATAAAATTTTTTTTACTTTCTCTTTTATCCCATGCTATTGAGTTGAAGATTATTTTCTATGTGGGAGCAAAATATGATATCTAGAGTTAAAGGAGCTGGTTAAATCCAAGGGAGGTCTTCAAATTTGAAAATCTTCAGAAACAGAAATAGATGCTGACACGCTGGGTTGACTGAAAGAGGCAACATGGATGGAGTTATGTGAGCCATTATTTCATTACCATCTAAAGACACTATACAATTATTGTAATATACAGATTTCACAATTTGATTTGTAGATAGCAACACAGAGGATTTAACTGGCTGTGAACATGCATTTTAGTTTTTGGAAACCCCCCAGCTCACAATTCCCAAGAACATTTGCAAACTAGTCATGGCACTCCTGAAAGTAAGGTGCAAATAGTGGCATTAAGTACAACTTTTTACATAAATAAGGATATATACATCTTATGTAGATCTATATGAATTCAATGTCATAAAACGTTTGTGTAGAATGTCTTCCCTATGCTTTACTTATCATCTACATTAGCAAATCTTAAAATTTCCAAAGCCTAAGAGTTAAAATATTTTTAGTTGAGACAGAATATTTGCCTTTGATTGTTTGTCTATGGGATCAAAATGCGGCATCTACTTGAAAGACCCAACTAACCTTTAAAAGGGTGGAAAGAGGCTGTGGAATGAATGCAGTTCTTTAGGTGTCAGTCTTTACCAGGAGCATGACCAGGTCCAACAGAGGGATATGAAGTCAGTACCCTCTGCTTCCAACAGACAGAATTCCATAAGAATATTCATGCTCAAATACAGTTGCTCTAATGCCAATGGATACAGAGGCTGCATTCAAAGACACTACTAAGAGCAACATCTCCTTTTGGATTCTCTTCTGTTGATTCAGAATACTGAGCTTTCTGTTTTCTGTACCAACTGAATAGCTAAGCGTTTGTGTTGTAAGCATACATGTGGTAATTTTTATGTTCCCTTCAGTCCCCATATACTTCTAGACATATTCCACAGAACTGACAATTCTTTTTTTCCTTTGTTAAGTCCAACCTCTACTTATCCTGCTTTTGTAAATTATCTTCGGGGCGCTGTTATCCCTACCACTGGCCACATCTGAGGCAGAGCTTACACAAACTGTCTGTCATCGACAGCCAGATGTGAACCCAAGCACTTGTTTCACCGTGTATGATCCTAAGCACTAGCAATCTGCCTCTCTGATGCCGACCCCATGAGGGGCTCTGGGTCACAGGTGTTGTTCAAGGCGTATTCTCTTCCACACCTGTTTCCTTTTTTTTTTTTTAATCCTCCCCCCGAGGATATGTTCACTGATTTGAGAGAGAGAGGAAGGGAAACAGAAAGGGGCGGGGGCAAGAAGAGAGAAACATTGATAGGTTGCCTCCTATATATGACCCAACTGGGGATCAAACCCACAATCTAGCTATGTGCCCTGACTGGGAATCGAACCTGCAAACTTTTGGTGTATGGTACATGCTACAGCCAGCTGAACCAACCGGCCAGGGCACACCGTCATTCATTTCCAACTGGCCTAAGAACAAACTATTCCACATGCATTAGCACATTAGAAAAAATAGTAAGGGACGATCGATTAGACCTAACCTTTGAATCTCATTCAAATGCCACACAATGCCAGAGTGTTTTATAATAGAAATAATGTAAAAAGAAATACCTTCAAGAAGTATAATGAGAAGTATGAGAAACACCTCATATGCCCTCATGTTATTGTAAAACAGTTTCTTTAAGGACAAATCACTGATGCAAATTCTGCTTGGGTACATTGTTTCACAACGAGTTTTTAACTTAAAGAATGAGTCAAATAAAGATGATTCCTCCATAAGATCAGGTTAGTTACACCAAAAAGTGATGTAAGCCTCTTCTGACTGTTGAAAGAATTTACAGTTCAAGTATCTTAGATGTGATGATAGGCAGAGTAAGATGCAGAGCAAGAAACATAAACACTAATTTACAGGAGAATTTTTAATTGTTCATTGTGAAAACAATTGAAGTACGTACTTATTTCCTGTCTTATACTTACACAACTGCCGTTTGCCTTGCAGAACTAAGCGATGTGAATTGGGAGTGAGGAAGAAGCTAGGACAGTTGAATCTACATTCTGATTCATAACAATAATAAAAAGATAAAAAGAATATTTCTTTGGGTGGATGAGAGAAAGCAATAGAGCAAACATTGGCAGTTGATTACAAATAAATAAGTTATTATTGCTCAATTAAAAATTATCTGATAACTGCTTTTGCTTAATGACATTTTAAAAGACTGTGTTTGTGCCTTTCTCTCCTAAAAGCTAATTTGCCTTCTATGGTTTATATTAACAATAAAATATGAAGGTAGCAGGTATGCAGAATACAGAGAAGACAACCATACTTGGTTCTTGAATATAAATGCAGCCTTTGAACCTCCTGGATGTAGTTGAACCTGATTCTCCATTACAAACATATCTAAACACTGCCTCTGGACATGGCCAATGCCAGATCACACCAGGGGAATAAATGTAGGGGGTGATATTTTCAAAACAACTTTTATTTCTGTGGTTTAAAGTATTAGTTTCAAACTTTCTTGCAATACATAAACAATTGTATAAATATGAATATAATGGAAAATCAACTACAGCCTAGAATTACTAACTAGTTGATAATTCAGAAAATCACAGTGGTTTTGCTATCAAAATATAGGTTTAGAGGTTGGTTTTCCTCCATATTATCATTTAGAATTATTATCAGATACTCAGGATAATCATTCTTCATCCAACAGAACCTGTCAGAATTGTATAGGGCACTTAGTCCCCCATATATGTGATCATGTTGCAGCCATAGTGCCAATTAACACAGAAGACCTCGCTATAGTTAAAATGACAACCAGTCCCTGTATTACCTACCTAGAATTACACTAAATCACACTTGGTTAATAAATCATGCAGCCACCTTTTAAATTTCACATCTGTTACAAAGTACCAGCAATGACCCAAGTGCAGATTCAGTGGCATTCTTTTTTTTTTTTTATGAAAAATACCACAAAATAAGTTCTACTCAAATGGGCAAGTTTTGTTGTTTTACATTCTTAACTAAACTTTCTTTGGTGCATCATTCACATCCTGAGGAAAGTTAGGTACCTCATCATTTAAGCAGGACAAATGCACAAATTTGTACCCACTTCCTGGTTCCCATCCAGAAAACTGGCAGAAAGAAAACAATGCAGCATGTTTCATGGAGCACCTACTATGTTAAGTGCTAAAAGGGAAAGGGAGAATGGGGGCGGGGGGCTATAACATAAGAAAATAACCAACTGATTCTACTCACTGTTGATTTAAAAAACTGCTAAGCAGTCTGTGACCCAAAAACCTTATAAAAAGCTTCAAAGACATTATCAGCAAATTATTGTGAATTTAGTTATCCAGATCATATTGAAATCTAATGACACATCTTTATAACCATGACTACGGGGCTCTAAGGATGTTCACATAAATATTAATCAAATACCTATCTCTGCAAGGCCATGTTACTATTTCTCTTGCATCTATAGTCTTGGCAACAGTTGTCAGAAAGAGAATATAACTTTTCTGTTCATAATATGCTTGTATTTTATAAAATAACAAATAGATGCAAATTAAATAACATTTTACTTTGAACAATTCACATTTATGAAAATATAAAATATTAAAAATATAAAATTCAATAAAACATGTTAACTCAATTTTTTCCATTAATCAATAAAGTTGATGGAATATTATTTTATTTTTCCATGTCTTAGGAATTTGGCTTACTTAATAATTGCTTGTGCTCCCCAACATTCTCAAATATTTTTTGGCAGGACTTTCCATTAAGTTACAAAAGATTTTGCCGTCTGAAAGGTCAAAGTCTTCTCTGATACCAAATGGGGTTAAGCAATGAAATGATCTCTATTACAGTATTAAATCTAGCAATGAGAAGATATATTTGTACATATATTTTTCAAAGTATAGGTGTAATCAAATTTTCATGATCTGTAGATAGTTCTCCATGTTCTATTCAATTACCAATTTCAATTATAATGTAAGTTAAGTGTATAAATTTTATTATAAAATCATGCATCAAATGAGAATATTTCCTTCAATCTCATTTAAGACTTCTCAACCTTTTCAGTACCAGATAGACATTGTCAATCTTTACCTTCTAGAAGTTTTCATTTAAACAATCAGCCATAACTTGTCTGATGACTTACTACAGCAGATGCAAATGGCAATGAATACCATTATAAGAAAAATTTTCACAAGTTTTATCTGGAAAACTAAAATTATAATTTTTCTCCTCTAAATTTTCACCTAAGAACAAGCATTCACACACAGCTTCCATCTGTATAACAGACCCTTAATTTTAGATCTAATGTCATGTGAATTTCTAATGTCACCTCATGGGAAACCAACCAAAGTTCTGAAATAAAATTTTCAAAATAATTATTTACAAGTAGACTTTAAATGAGGTGAAATTCATATTGCATGAGTGAGGAGCAAAAGATTCAGAGAATTTGTCCGTGAATTCAGCAAGATTTGTCTATAAGGTACTTTAGTCAAATTTTATTCATCCAAGTGCAGCCAGGATGGTCAGAATTATAGTAAACTGATAGTTTGTTTCTTTTTATTGTATTTTTTCCATTACCATTTATCCCTCTATACTTCCGTTCCCTCCAATCACCTTTTTCCTTTTTGTTAGATCCTTCCACCCCCTAACATCCCCAGAGTGGTCAGCCTGCTCTCTGTCTATGAAGCTGTCTCTATCTTTGCCTGTTCAGTTTGTTCATTAGATTCCATGTATGAGTGAAGTCATATGGTACTTGTCTTTCTCTGACTGGCTTATTTCACTTAGCACAATGTTCTCCAGGTCCATCCATGCTGTCTCAAAGGGTAAAATTTTCTTCTTTTTATGTCCAAGTAGTATTCCTTTATGTAAATGTCCCATAGTTGCTTTATCCACTCATCTACTGATGGACGCTTGGGCTGCTTCCATGACTTGGAAATTGTAAATAATGATGCAATGAATATAGAGGTGCTTATATTCTTTCAAATTAGTGTTTTGAATTTCTATAGATAAATTCCCAGAAGTGGAAATGCTGGGTCGTAAGGCAGTTCCATTTTTAATTTTTTTGAGGTATCTCCATACTGCTTTCAACAGTGGCTACACCAATCTGCATTCCCACCGAAAGTGCAAAAACAGTTCCCCTTTTTCCGCATCCTTGCCAACTATTTTGTTTGTTGATTTATTGATGATAGTCCTTTTGAGAAGTGTAAAGTGATATTTCATGTGGTTTTAGTTTGCATTTCTCTGATGATTAGTGATGTTGAGCATCTTTTCATATGTCTATTGAACATCTGTATGTCCTCTTTGGGGAAGTGTCTATTCAGATTCTTTGATGATTTTTTAAATTGGATTATTTGTTATTTTGGTGTTGAGTTTTATAACTATTTTTTATAAATTTTGGACATTACCCCTTACCAGATGTATTGGTGAATGTGTTCTCTCATTCAGTCTTTTTATTTTGTTCATGATTACCTTTGTTGTATAAAAGTTTTTTAGTTTGATGTAGTCCCATTTGTTTATTTTATTTGTTTTTTTCTCTTGCCTGAGGAGATATATTAGATAAAATATTGCTATGAGCAATGTCTGAGATTTTACTACCTATGTTTTCTTCTAGGATCTTTATGGTTTCTGATCTGACATTTAAGTCTTTAACTCATTTTGAATTTATTCTTGTATGTGGCATAAGGAGGTGGTCTAGTTTCATCTTTCTGCACATATCTGTCCAATTTTTTCAATACCATTTATTGACTAAACTATCTTTAGCCCACTGTATGTGCTTGCTTCCTCATTAATATTAGAGTTAATATTAATTCTAAAGGTGTGGGTTTATTTCCGAGCTGTCTATTATGTTGCTTTGATCTATGTGTCTTTGTGCCAGTACCAGTCTGCTTTGATGACTATGGTCTCATAATGTAGCTTAAGAGTAGGTAGAATGATTCCTCCAACTTTGTTCTTCTTTTTCAAGGTTGCTGTTGCTATTTGGGGCCTTTAGTGGTTCCATATAAATTTTTGAAATATTTGTTCTAGTTCTGTGAAATATGTCATTGGTATCATGATAGGAATTGAGTTGAAACTATAGATTGTTTAGGGTATTATGGACACTTTAATGATGTTCATTCTACTTACCCATGAACAAGTATATGCTTCTATTTATTTGTATCTTCTTTAATTTTTTTCTTCAGTGTCTTGTTATTTTCCAAGTACAGATCTTTTATATACTTGGTTAGATTTATTACAAGGTATTTTTTCTTTTTAAAGCAATATAAATGGGATTGTTTTCTTAATTTACCTTTCTGATAATTAATTATTGGCTTATAAAAATGCAACTGACTTTCGGATTTTTGTATCTTGCTACTTCACTGAATTCATTTATCAGTTCTAGTTGTTTCCTGATAGAATATTCAGAGTTCTCTACATACAGTATCATGTCATCTGCAAATAAAGTTTTAATTCTTCCTTTCCAATTTGGATGTTTTTTTATTTATTCCTATTGTCTGATTGCTATGGCTAGGACTTCCAGTACTATATTGAATAAGAGGTGAAAGCAGACATCCCTGTCTTGTTCCCTATCTTAAGAGGAACATTGTAGTTTTTCCGCATTGAGTACGATGCTGGCTGTGGGTTTTTCATATATGACCTTTATTATGTTTAGGTTTGTCCCCTCTATTCCCACTTTGCTGAGAGTTTTTATCATAAATTACTGGTGAGTTTTATCAAATACTTTTCCTGCTTCTATTAATATGATCATGTGGTTTTTATCCTTCATTTTGTTTATGTGGTGTATCACATGTACTGATTTTTGAATGTTGTACCAACCTTGTATTATCAGAATAAATCCCACTTGATCATGGTGTATGATCTTTTTTATTTATTTCTGTATTTGGTATGCTAGTATTTTGTTGAGAATTTTAGCATCTGTGTTCATGAGGGATATTGGACTATAATTTTCTTTCTTTGTAGTGTCTCTATCTGGTTTTGGAATTAGGATAATGTTGACTTCATAAAATAAGATTGGGAGTCTTCCCTCTTGCTGAAAATTTTAGAATAGTTTGAGAAGGAGAGGTGTTTGTTCTTCTCTGAATGCTTGGTAAAATTCACCTGTGAAGCCATCTAGTCCTGCTTTTGATTTGGGGGGACGTTTTTGATTACTGACTCAATTTCTCTAGGTTTAATATGCCTATTCATATTCTCTGGTTCTTTCTGATTTAGTTTTGGAGGATTGTATGTTCCTAGGAATTTATCCATTTCATCCAGGTTGTCCAGTTTGCTGGTATATACTTGTTCATAATATTTCCTTACAATCCTTTGTATCTCTTTGGTGTCAGTTGTTATTTCTCCTCTTTCATATCTGATTTTATTCATTTGGGTTCACTCTCTTTTTTTCTTAATGAGTCTGCTTAAAGGTTTATGAATCTTGTCTATCTTTTCAAAGGACTAACTCTTGGATTTGTTGATCTTGGATCTTTATTATTTTCTTCCTTCTACTCACTTTTTGCTTTGTTTATTGTTTCTTTTCAAGTTTCTTTAAGTGTAAAGTTAGATTGTTTATTTGAGCTTTTTCTTGTTTATTAAGACAGACCTGTAATGCTATGAATTTCCATCTTAGATCTGTGTTCCCTGTGTCCCACAGTTTTTGGGTTGCTGTGTTCTCATTTTCATTTGTTTCAAGGTATATTTTCATTTCCTCCTTGATCTCATTGTTGACGCATTCATTGTTTAATAACATGTTATTTAGATTCCATGTCTTCGTGCAGTTTTCACTTTTCTGCTTGTGATTGATTTCTAGTTTCATAGCATATGGTCAGAGAAAATGCTTGATATGATTTCAATCTTCTTAAATTTATTGATACTTCTTTTGTGTCCTAACATGTGGTCTATCCTAGAAAATATTTCATGTGCATTTGAAAAGAATGCATATTCTTCTGCTTTAGGGTGAAATGTTCTGTAGATTTTAACTAAATCCATTTGATCTAGTGTGTCATTGAAGGCTGCTGTCTGGAAGATTTATCCATTGAAGTCAATTGGGTGTTAAAATCCCCTATTATGACTGTGTTTCTGACAATCTCTCCTTTTAAGCCCATCCAGATTTGCTTTTCATATATAGGTTCTCTTGTGTTGGGTGCATAAATGTTTACTAAAGTATGTCCTCTTGTTGGATTGTCCCCTTTATTATTATGTAGTGTCCTCCTGCGGCTTTTTCTATAGCGTTGGTGTTAAAGTCTATTTTGTCAGACATAAGCATTGCTACCTAGCTTTTTTTTTCCTTTCCATTTGCATGAACTATCTTTTCCATCCTTTTACTTTTAGTCTGTGTGTATCTTTCATTTTGAGGTGGATCTCTTGTTTTCTTATCCATGCATTTACCTTATGTCATGATGGTAGCATACAAGCCATTTACATCAAAAGTGATTATCGAGCCCGGCTGGTGCAGCTCAGTAGATTGAGCGTGGGCTGGGAACCAGAGGGTCCCGGTTCGATTCCCAGTCGGGGCACATGCCTGGGTTGTGGGCCGGGTTCCCAGTGAGGGCCATGTGAGAGGCAACCATACATTGCTCTTTCTCCCTCCCTTCTCCTCTTTCTGAAAATAAATAAATAAAATCTTTAAAAAATATATATATAAAAAAAGTGATTATTGATAGATATGTATTTATTGCCATTTTATTTTTAACTATTTCCTCTTTTTTTTTCTTTTTCTTATTAAAGCAAGCCTTTTAACATTTATTGCAGTGCCAGTATGGTGTTAACAAACTCCTTTAGCATTTTATTGTCTGGAAGGCTCTTTATTTCTCCTTCAATTTTAAATGATAGCCTTGCTGTGTAAAGTGGCCTTGGTTATAGGGCCTTATTTTTCATCAGCTTGAATATTTCATGCTAATCCTTTCTGGCCAGAAAGGTTTCTATTGAGAAATCAGCTGATATTCTAATGGGAGCTCTCTTGAAGGCAACTAACTGCTTTTCTGCTGCAGCTTTTAAGATCTTTTCCTTGTCTTTAAACTTTGCCATTTTAATTTTGATGTGTCTTGGTGTGGACTTCTTTGGGTTCATCTTGTTTGGGACTCTCTGTGCTTTCTGGACTTCTGTATCTTTTTCCATCACTAAATTAAGGAAATTTTTGGTCAAGAACCTGTATCTTCAAATAGGTTCTTGATCCTTTGCTCACTCTCTTCTGGTATTTCCATGATGTGGATATTGTTATGCTTCATGTTGTCCCAAAGGTTTCTTAAATTCTCCTCATTCTTTTTAATTCTTTTTTCTTTTTGCTGTTCTGCTTGGGTTTTTTCCTACCTTGTCTTCCAAATTGTTAATTCAATCCTCTTCCTCATCTACCTGGCTGTTTATTCCTTCAAGTGTATTGTTTACTTCAGATATTGCATTCTTTATTTTTTACTGGTCCGTTTTTATATTTTCTATGTCTTTTCTCATGCTGTTCAGTATCCACATAATCATTAAAGTTTATATCTGATAAATTGCTTGCCTCCATTTCATTTAGTTCTTCTTCTGAGGAGTTATCTTGTTCTTTTATTTGGGGTCTGCTTCTTTGTTTTCCCATTTTGGCTGATTCTGTATTTGTTTTCATGTATTATGTAGATCTACAAAGAGTTTTGTTCAGACCTATGTCAGAGTGGTCCTGGACAACCTGTTTGGACCTATCAGTGATTCATAGCTTGTGGTTCCCTCTGCTTGTTCTTGTTATGTACAGAAAGGACCAAGCTGCACACCAAGGTCTCCTTTTATAAGTACTGGGTCAGGAAAAGGTCAACTAAAGTCTCAGAGCTCCCAGAGATCTACTTTTGCTCCTAGACTTAATCACTGAAATAGCTTCCAGCTGTACTCAGCAGCCTGGCTTAAGCTCCACAGGGTGGGGCAAGAGGAATTTCTGTAGGTGGGTCCATTGCTTCCCCTCAGGCTGATGTCACAAGCAGGGGAGTGTTCTACCCAAGAAAGACGGCTTCTGTGGTGCAGGGAATGACCATTCAGTTCTCTCCCCAGAGCCACCAACCCCAATCTCTCCTTACACGTCTCTATTTCACTCTGCCCTCCCTCTGCTGAAGCCCAGGGTAAGTGGCTATAAACAAAATTTTGTGCATTTGCCTTTTAAGAGGCTCTCTCTGTCTCTAGCCATCTCTCCCTGGTGGGCAGAAACCATGCCACTTGTCACAGCCAAATGCTATTTGGATTCCTTCCCCAGTTCTAATACTCTAGGCTGGGGAGCCCAGCTTGGGATTTAAACCCATCACTTCTCAAGGGGAAACCTCCCACCACCAGGCTGGCTGCTAAGATATCCCTCCAGCACTTTAGCTGCCACCTGTGGTAACCCAGCCAGCCCTCTTGCACCTCTGTGCTCCTTACCAGTCTCATTGTGGTAATGTGGTTTCTTCTGGAAGTCCTTGGTTATAAGGCTCCTCTCTAGCTAGTGTTCAAAGTTGGTTATTCAGGATGATTTTTCTATAATTTAGTTGTAATGCCAGATTGGTCCTGAGAGGAAGTTAGCGTAGTCTCCATGACTCCACCACCATCTTGGAGACTTGATAGTTTAATTTTTGTAAATATTGGGGAAAAAAACAAATAACACTTTAATCATTTAAGTCCCTGACAATTAAAACTGATCAATATTCTACACAAGTGAAATTTCACCAATTTAGGTTAATTAGTAGAGATCATTCTGTATTAGTGTAAAGGCTGACCACAAAATACTTAGGAATGAATCCTCTAATTTCAAGGACAAAAAAAATTAAGTTAATCTCTATACAATGCAGAGATCCACACAGTCTCATCTGCCATAAAGGTAAGCTAGTCAGAGCATAGTATAGGTAGTTCTGTGCCTGGCAGACAGGTATCTTCAACACCTATCTGCTGAATAAATAAACAACTGTCTAATAAGGAACATTGCAGGCTAATGTTGAATATGTGAAAATTACTGAACATTTGCCTACTAGACTAAGCCACTTGGGTCAGATCACTTGGTAACTTTCTATTCCTCTAGAATCATAATGACTACTAAATAAGATCCCAACACGACTGATGATAATGAATTAATACATTTAATTCCTAGTTTCTCCCAACACTGTCTGTGTACTCAAGTAATCATTTATTGTGTAAAGCCATAGAAATATAACAGTACTGTGCAACAGAAAGGAAGACACCTGAAAATGCTGGTTGAAAATATCTACAGAACACATGTGAGTGCACTGCTAGCTCCTGAAGAAATGTGCAGAATGCTGAACACCTCATACCTAGCGGTTAAAGCCAAGGCTTCCAAAAGCAAGCAGTTATTCAAGAGGGCATGCCATGAACTCACTCCACCTGCCCCTTTAGACGTTAACCGAGAAACAACAGTGTGCCAGCAGAAACCTGACTCCAGGAGAGTTCAAGCCCCAGGATAAGACCCTCAAAGAGAAGATAGTGATATCTTTCCTGTCTCTGGAGTAAGAAAAAACCCAGCAGGGAATCATGGCCCATTTATAGGCCCCTCAGAATAGATGATGCACCCTAATTTGAAAGTTAATGCTATATTTTAAGTATTGGGCTGTGTGTGGACTTAAAAAATCACTCTGGCAAAAATTAAGAAAATAGATGGAAAGATAAAGATTAGGAGCATTTATTTTATTTTTTTAAAGATTTTATTTTTATTTATTTTTAGAGGGAGGGGAAGGGAGGGAGACAGAGAGGGAGAGAAACAGCAATGTATGGTTGCCTCTCACATGGCCCTCACTGGGGACCTGGCCCGCAACCTAGACATGTGCCCTGACTGGGAATTGAACCAGGACCCTTTGGTTCCCAGCCCACGCTCAATCCACTGAGCTACACCAGCCAGGGCAAGATTAGGAGCATTTATGAGAGTCAGTACTTCTAGAGAATCATGCATTTTTGTAGCTGAACATATACTAGACTAAAACTTCAAAAAGAATAGCTGAGGAAAAGGTTCAGTTCCACCACTTTCTTGATATTGGACCAGACAAAGAAAGTTAATTTTTCTGAGTTTCTATTTTCTCTTGTAAAACATATTTCCTCCTTCCATTTCCTTGTGTGTAAATTCAAGATAGTAATACCTATTTCACAGAGCATTTGCAAGTATTAAATGAAACACCTATATATACGTATGTATACATACATACATGTGCATACATACATATATAGTGAATACTCTATCTGACAGGTATCCAGGGCCAGAGATGGCATGGATACTAAAATGAACAAGAATACCACGGTTTTTCCTTCTTAAGCTGATAATGCAAAAAGTACATGAACATGCTTTATAAGCTGCAATATGTCTGATGGATAAAGGAGTTATTAGGTCATTAGCATTGTTAGAGCACTTGCAATGATGAATGTGGCATCTCAGAAATTTTAAAATATAACTTTGGAAATCATCTCAAGATACTTGAGGAAGGAAATAAGTTATTCCTATCACATATACAACTACATCTTTGTTTAGCTGACAGAAGTCATGTTTAGTGCTAAAAGACCAGAACACTTCATTAAGATGTTGCATTGTTTCCTCAACATTTCTGAGGAAACCAAGACACATTCCATTCTAAATACAGGATTACCCTTTAGGGAAGAGCTTTCTGGTTTAATGAAGTTCTACTGTAACCACAAGGAAAGAAAGAAAAACACTTAAAAGCTAGATTAAACAACTCCAGCTCCATGCCAAAGAAAAAGACTTTAGCCCAAGACAGGACAACCTTCTAGCCTGGCTGATAGCACCTTGAGATCCTCTTTTTGAGTATTGCCAATTTTCTGAAGTGTTTAGATGTCTTTGCCAGGATTGGCTTTACATCCACTTGATTGTATGAAGTGGCTAGGCATGTCTGAGACAAGCTAAGCTAAGAGAAATACAAATAGAGTAATTCACATGTACTAATGCATGGACTTCTATCTATGGAGTGCTATTCTCACCCCACACCAATGCATGCAGAACTCTAGTTATCTGCCAAATATGTTGGCTTTAAGTCTGTACAAGTAGAACCGCTGGGAAGCCAGCCGGGCCCTCACAACACCAGGAGCAGCTGGGAGACCTGCTGTCTCCTCTCTCTGTTCAGAAAAGGCCTACAGGAAGGTAAGCCATGCATTAGGCTCCATGGTTGAGATTTGTTTCTCTAGTTTAAGGTCTTTTCCCCCTGCTTTAAAGTAAATATTTGCAGAAGTGTCAATGCAAAGTTTTATCTATTATACCATTACTTGAAAGTGGGTCTTGGGGACGAGAGGTGGTCTGTTATTAGCCAGGAATTATTTCTCCTCCATCTTCTGTTCTTCTTAGCCTTTAACTTATTCTAGGACTCATCTCATTGCATTGCACTAGACGATGAGCTAGCTCTCAGCTGACAAGTATAATGATGTTTTAATCTTAGTGTACCATAGACCTATTCACTGTTCACACACCAGGAACTCCTTTCCCTACATTTGGTTTAGTTTCTTTGTAACTTCCCACCATCATTCAAAATACTCACTGACATAACATAATCAAATGGATACTATTAGCAATGTTTCATTCTGAATACTATAGTGAATCTGGGTTACCTGAAGTTTAAGGAGAATCTCAAGAGCAGGAACTTTGCTGTATATATTTTTTGTATTCACAGAATCTAGCCATACTATTTAACCAATAAATTAGTATTGAATTAATCAACAAAAATCAACATTATAATAATTATATTTATTAAGTGCTTATCATATGCTAGATATGATGTGAATACTTTAAAGACATGTTTTTTTTTTTAATTCCCCAGTCACTCTGTGAAGTAGGTACTATTATTATCTCCATTTCACAGATGAGGAAACAGATACAAATAAATAAAGGAATGAATGAACATGATGATACTGTTTCCATTGTTGTTTCGTAAACATTAACGTATGTACTGAATTGTTGTACTTACTGTAGGCAAGGCCCTGTTCAAGATGCTGAAATTGGAGCACAGGGGAAGAGTCAAAGGGGTAGAAGGCTGATAATAATAAATAAACTCACTAACATGAATCAGATAGTAATAAGTATACTGAGATAATCACAGAGTGTGATGTGGCAGTGAGTGAGGGGTGGCAGCGTTAGGTGGCATGGAAAGGTGTCCCTAGGGGAAACATTTAGTTTAAGACCTAGGGGAAGACTCTCTTCAGAGCCAACAGCAAGAGCAAAGGCCTTAAAGCAAAAACAGTTGCACCCGAGTAATAAACATAATTCCAGTGTGGTTAGAGGATGTAGGAACCATGGGCTTTATAGGCCAAGTTAGGGATTTAGTGTTTGCTTTTTAAGTCCACAAGAAAGTGCTGGGTTTTTAAAGCAGACGGATAATATCTGACTTAAATATTCAGAAGGTCAATATGGCCAGCATGGAGAGAAGGAACAGTACAGAGGTGTAGGAAGCAGGGAGACGCCCAGGAGACTATCACAGTGCTTAGTCTGGCGGTGATGAGGAGGGGGCTTCAGGAAGTGGTCAGGCTTACTTTAAACCCTTGCTGTTCTTTCACTTTCATGCTGCTCTGTCTGGCAGTATTTGTAACCTGGTTGTTTGCAGGTATTCTACAACAGCTGGAATATCTAGTTTCTAAAATGTTTTCTCTACTTCTGACCATTTTGATTTTAAAATTAATGATGGTAAAAACAGAAGGAAGCAAACATATGTAAGAAAAGAATGATCACATTTTGAAAATATGTATATTATGTTTAAATATTAATTTCAGGTATACAATGCCATGATTAGACATTTATATAACTTACAAAGTGATTACCGGGTAAATCTAGTAGCCATCCATAGTTATTGACACCATCCATAGTTATTGCAATATTATTGATTATATTCTCTATGTTGTATTTTACATCCTCATGACCATCCCTTTCAGTTCTGTCCTCCAGTACTAAAGTATGACAGTGACCATCAATCAAAGTTGGCTTCACACCCACACCTAAAGAAAGATTTGAGATCTTCTGAAAGGCCCTCTTATTCTCAATAAACTCTTACATTGGTTTACCAGTTAGTCCAAGTTCCTCCAGAATTTTCCACTGGGTACTCCCCAGAACACCAGTGCCCAGGGAAACAAGTAGGGGTTCTGTGGTCACATAAGTTTGAGAAACAGTGTATGTTTTAACAAATTCTTAGAAATTCACAATTTGCACTATATACTAAGCTCTGAACAGTCTTGCCATAAAGAAAAAGAACCTTTACATTTGTTTAATCCAGCAATCCTAAAAAAAATCTAATCATGAAATTCTTTCTCAGTATCTTACTGTCATAAAATGCTAGATTAAGATATTGAAAGTCTATGTAAAATGAAAATGTTTCCTGATAGAAATTACATTATAAAATTCAAAGAGCCTCTCGGGGAAGAAAGAGCAGTAGATGATTTAATGAGTAGCTTTCTCTCTGAGCCACAAGGTCACCCCTGAAATCACTGGGGTAATATTTCCCACTCTGCCTGTGAGCAATTGAATCATTTACCGCCAGAGTTTGGGTAGATAGTGGAACTCAATATTCCACTAGTTAAGAGTTCAAGACGAGACTTACCCAGGATCACAAAGTTAGCACGTGACAGGCAATGTCTAGAACCCAGCTGGTCTACAATACCAATGGAGACACTCACTGAGTTGTGGCCGCCATCCATTACCAGTAACCTATGGCCTGTGCGTGTCAGAAACAGTCAGGGTGGGGAGCAGAACAAAGCTGGAATCTTTGGGATCTTTGCTTCACTTTAACGTAAAGCTGTTACTATCTAAAATATGGTATTTTCATCTATAAAATACAATTTAACACCTACTTAGGGGAGTTTTAAGAATAAGAAGTAATGTATGCAAAATGCCTGGGACTAAGGACCAGGTGGTTTTTCCTTCAGCTCATGTTTCCTTTGCATTCTCCACAGTCACATGCACAAAGCAGACACATTAAATTTTATTAAAAGATTAAATCTATAAATCAACTACTCCAAATAATTTCTCACATTTCAAGTACTTCAAGTTTTCCACAGAAAAGGTATATAATAAACTCTAGGTATTTTACATAGTTAGGTTTAAAATACGCCAGGCACTTCTATGTTTAATCCTCTTAACAATCCTATTACGTAGATCCTATAATCATCTCCATTTTCCTTATGGGAAAGCTGAGGTTCAGAGAGTTCAATGGCTTGCCCTAAGTCACACAGATTCCATTTTGCAGAGCTGGAACCTGATCGAGGTAGACTGGCTCCATACCAGATGCTCAGCTGCCAATAAAATGGTGACTATTTAACTCTGTGTAGTGACTTTCCAGAACATAGTATGAAATTGACAGTAAGGAGGAAAAAATTAAAAAATGATGAAATAGAGTGTGAGAAGTACCCTTAAATTACTTTATATTTTAAACACAATTATGGTCTGCCATGATTTGACCCACTCTATAACCACTGAGATTAATGGGCATGACTATATGAAAATGTGTATGATTTTTGCAAGGTGTTTGAGTTTCTTGATTGTGTCGGTTATTCTAATTAAGGCATCAAGTCTGAATTAACAAATTATTATTTTCCACACTGATAAAATATCGAAAGCACAACTTCATTTATGTGCTCATTACTTTCCTACATAGGGAGATTGATAGGTAACTATCACATATACAAATGCTAATAAATTCAGCACAAACTTCACTCAGCGAGTCTTTTCCATTCATCTTAACACATCACAGGAGATCTGTGATGAGACTTAAAACCTTTAACATCTGTTCCTGGAAACTAACAGATCCTACATTTACAATATGCCTGCGGATTCTGCCATGGAATTTACTATAAGGTTGTTTAACATATCTAGTGAAATAGCAAATGCAGATTTCAACTTCAGGGCAACGATATTAGAGCTCATATAACTCATGATCACACAGATCATTCTGACTGTATTAGTTGAAGTGAAATAGAATAGGCCATTATCCACAGGTACTAGAAATTTCTGTGATATATTACTTAAAATGTCATTAGTAGGAACTTTGACATTATTATGTGAAAAAGTTCTTAACACCCTCAAGATATTTAAAATATCCTTAGAACATAAGCTTAAATTAAACAATGAAAATTATTTATTTATTCTGCTAATGTCTTTCCATTTATTTCAAAAATTATTAATTTTTAAATTATAGATGAGCATAGAGTCACATTTGTATCGTGTCTTCAAAGTTTTTCTTTTTTTAATTGTGCAAAGTATGATAGTCTTTCATACCATTTTAGAAACTTTCAATATTTGAAACACCTAGCAACTAATACCAAATCATTCATTCTTAAACAATTCTTTCAAAATGTTTAAATCAGAAAACTACAGTTATTAAATCTGTCCAACTAAATATGTCATCCTTAAAAGAATCCTAAAATAATACCCTTTAGAGCTTAGTTTGACACCTAACATACTCAATAAGAACCAGTTTGTAAAGGGAAAGGAAATTACCCAATTCTACTCATTTTTAATGAAATTACCTGAGTAGTATGACTTAAATCTCAAATTGGGAAGGGGCTTACTAAATTCAAGTATCACAAATTACAATTAGGTAGGAAAATTAAGATTTCCAAAACTTAAAATAGTAGATGTTTTATGGCTATTAAGTTCAAGGTCTGAAATTACAATAAGAAAAAAAATCACCCAAGAAATATAACTCAAGTATTAGATATATGGCTTTGATATTTAATAAGATATAAAAATAAGTTTACTTATTACTTATTGTACAACATTGCTTAACTGAGCAAATATGAGATGCCTCACAACTCAACACCCTTCATCTATACCTACCATTACTTAAGAGGGATCCACCTTACTTCCTACCCCTTGTGCAAGTTACTAAGTAATCATTTAAAAAATTGTAATTGAATTTAAAACACCATGAGCTTCTCAGAAAACTTACTTTACCATCATGGATGGAAATACAATTGGCCTTTTTTTACCCTCATAGGTCCCATTCCCAGAATCTCTATTTTTCTGGTAACAGCTTATTTTCTAGTTAAAAACAAGTGTCCTTGGAGAGAAACACATGGAGCTCATAACACATTCCTGTGATTCCTTACCAATCTATAAGCTGGAAACCATAGAAGCCAAAGCTACATTCAGGGTGTAACAGGGTGCAGCCAAGTGGTGGGGGGCAAATAGGGATTTGTATGAGGCCCAGAACTCGGTGTCCAGGAAATGTTAGAAAAATACATATTTATAGGATGTCCTTACCCCCACAAGTCTGAGCTGGGGGAGGGGACACATGGAGCAGGGCCATTGAGAGTTGTTTTGAATAGCAACAGTTCTGCAGATAACCTCTAGAATGGTCATTTAACATATCTATAACCTTTAACTGGTTTCATAGATATGTTAAACAGCTGTGGGCATGCTTTGAGCCAGGGGGATGGGAGTGACTTCAACCCATAATGTAACTGAGGGGGGCAACTCCCCCTGATTACAGAGCCTGTGTAAGAACTTGGAGATGACTGGCTCCACGCCAAGGGGCCACACCTGCCTGGACTTACTAGGGAATGCTGGCAGTTGTGGCCAATTATGGGAGGAGTCGGAAATGGTGTGGCAGAGGAAGATTGGCACTGGGATTTAAACCCAGGCGAGGCTGCAATGCGGCATCTTTTTGGGACCACGCAGCGTGGGCAGAGAAGAACCACAGACTTCTACTTCTTTTTCTGAGATACAGTACCCTGGACGGGGCAGAGGGGGAAGGAAGGACTGTGCATTTGTGGTATTCTAAAGGACTTTGGGATCTCAATGAAGACATTAAGTCATTACTCTTAGGTTTTTATAACTCTTTAAACAAATAATCCCTTTACTTTTCACCAATCTCTGGCATTGAGAAACATCTTTCCCTGGCGGTGGGCAAGGCGAACCTAGTACGGGTGGTTAACCCCTGGAGCACAAGGGTGGGTTTATTCAGCAATAGCATATCATCCCCTGCCCTGGGTCTGTTCTGTAACAAGGGTACAGTGTGTAGGAGACAGTTTGGGTAGGAGAGGCCCAGACACTAGGAAGGAGGAAGGAGGAGAGCAACAGAACACTCAGTTAGCCCGTATTTCTCAGCTCTCAGCTAGGTGCCTGATTCACATCATGGCATTTAATCCTTGTCATTATTTTTTAGGTAGATGCGATGTTTGCCTTTTTTTTCAGGGTGGAAAACTGAAGCTCAAAGAAGTTATGCAACTTCAGCTTGTCTTCATCTTATCATTGATGAGGAGTTGAGCAAAAGTTTGAAACCTGGTCTAATTAACCAGAAAGCCCATGTTCTTCCCCTCACCACTCCATCTGCTGGAAAAGTCCTAGAAGCCTGTGGAGGAGAAGAGAAGTTGTGGAAGCTATGAATTACTTAAGGGCAAAAAGGAGGAAGGTACTAAACTGTTTGGATGTTACATTTTTGCCTGGGAGGGATCAGTCCTAGGTGGAAACTCTATCACTCTAAGAGTCTATCGATGTTAAACCTGTAGTTGATGAGAGATAACCTTACCTTATATTAATGAAACCACATGCCAGATGGATGCCTAACATTCCCTAGAGAAAAATGTTGAAAACAAACCAAAACCAATGTTAATTCCAGACTTGTCCAAGGAACAATATCAAGAAGACATAAGAACTGAGGAGCTGAATAATGGGTGCTTACAAAGAAACTGCAATTTAATTATTTTTGCTAAGAATAAGCACACAAGAATGAGTGAATAAGTGATGAAGACCTTTAATGAACACTTGATTGTTAGCATGGAAACAAGGACCCCTAGGAGCTCATACCCCTACACAGCATGCAATGAGGGACACAGTGATCCAGGCAGGACTAGCGCAAGGAAAAACCAGTTCCTGGGGCTCAGCACTGAGAACAGACCATAAAGACCTGCAAATCTCTCTTAAAAAATAGTAATAATAATAATAATAATAATAATAATAAAAAACAGCAGCCCTGGTTAGTGTGCCTCAGTGGATTGAGCATCAGTCTGAGAACCAAAAAGTCTGTGGTTTGATTCTCAGGGCACATGCCTGGGTGTGGGCCAGGTCCCCAGTTGGGGGTGTGCAAGAGGCAACCAATTGATGTTTCTCCCACACGTTGATGTTTCTCTCCCTCTCTTTCTTCCTCCCTCCCCCTCTCTCTGAAAATAAATTAAATCTTTTAAAAGACTTAAGTTTATGGAAGTGACATTGGTTAATAAGATTATATAAGTTTATATTAGACAGTATATTGCATTGTGCATTCACTATCCGAAGTCTAGTCTCTTTTTTTTTGTCTATTTGTGTTGCTTAATTTTTAAGTAGAAGAAATTAGGTAACCAAAAACTATTTTCTTATGTGAATCGAGATGAAAATGAAGTACAAATGAGTCAGGTATACACAGATGAAGTTCAAATAGTAATATTTACAGAACTTAGAGATAAGATTTTTAAAAGTTGTCAAACTCCTCTTGAGCAATAGCCAAAAGAGCAACATAGAAAGCAATAATATCAAAAGTGATGTGAATTAACAAAAGAAAACAGACATGAGTTTTCTTTGACGTTGGAGTAAACAAAGCCAGTACTGTTTTAAGATAGGAAAGGTTGGGCACATTATGAAACAGTTTCAGATTACTGTTATTTTAGTGAATTCTGAGAAATGTGTAATGGGATAGCGCAAGAAAGTTGGTCAAAATCAGAGGAAAACAAAAAAAGTGATAGAAAGAAACAAAGTCACCAATGGACTATTAAAACCATACTTCAAATATGTTCTTTTTAAGAAAATACATTATCTGCATATTCAAATTTATGATCATTATCATGTTCTGCAAAGATACTCCAAACAAAGTCTGTCTGACTAGCGTACTGTGCTCTCCGGAGGACTAGCGCTACACTTAAACATGCTTTTCAGGACTAGACCTAATATGTAAATCTGAGCATGGATATACTGAAATAGAGAACTGACATCTGAGATTTGTTTCCTTCTAGGTCGTAACTTTGGAAAGACATGTCCTACTCTATAGATAATTGCTCATAATACTTTATATCCACTTTAAGAAATGCCTTTTGGGTCTGTGCCACATTCCTTTTAAATAACCTTGATGGTGGGACATTATTGCATGTTAGGAGGGTGGTTTTAATGTTTGAAAATAGCCCAAAGTAATTATAAACTGAGCCTAGTGGGTAAGGTGGGGGCTGTTAGGCAATACTACCATGGATCAAAAATGCAACGTGACTCCAAAGCAATGCAATAGCAAAGGTGATGGTGCTTTAAAATTTATATGCTAAAGAGGTTTGTGGTTGCTAATGAAGAATTCCAGGGAGCTGGAGGTTTCTGGAAAACACTGGCTCCAGAAAAAAAAAAAAAAAAAAAAAAACGTTTATTACTATCCCTCCTCCCATAGTCCTGTAATCTGACCTTTAATTCTTTCTCCCTACCGAGGATGACCCACCAGACAGCAGCTCCGTTCTGTCCAGCACTGGGGGGTTGAGCCTGTCTGACTTCAGGCCCCAGGGCCAACAAGAGTCAGGATTAGCCAAGAGTGGGAAGCTCCAATCTTTAGCTTTAAAAAGATAGAGGAGGAGAAGTGAGAAATGGATAACAGAAGGAGGAGAAGGAGGGGAAAAGGAGGAATAAAATAGGGGAAGAGAAGTGGGAAAGGAGAAAGGAGCAAAAGGAAGAGAGAAAGATAAGGGGTGGGAAGGGGAGTAACAGGATAAAGGAAAGGAGGGAAAAGGAGAATGGTGAGGAGGAGGCAGAGGCTTTGAAGTGCTGGAAGCTCACAGGCTCATAACTAGCACATACCTTACACTGAAGTCTAGAGATAGCAGCGCCTGCAAGTGTGACTCTTACCTATCCTACGTACACCTGTAACTTTTGTGCACCTCCCACGTCCTTTGCTGAATGATAGATTTGACCAGCTGAGATCTTCTAAGGTTTACAATGTCATTGAAATGCTACATTGTGTGATAAAACACAGTATTTGACACAAGGGTTCTATGTCCCTGCAGTTTCATTTGGCTTTAGTTAATAACTCTATGTGGTATGGCTTTCCTTACAGGCATATCTGATCGTAAACTATGGGTGGCAAAATTCCTTTATTTCTGCAAAGCTACACACAACCAATTGTAAACCAAATTTGATCTCATATTCTTTTTCTGGTTATTGCCATTACTGATGATGTGTGTGTAATTCTGCATTGGGAGCAAGTGAGGAAGAATCACTGAAACATTAGAATTGTGAAATCTAAAGACTGTCTCTCCTTCATACCCACTACTGTGAAAAATCCTCTAACATGATACAAAGTTACTTTCCTTAGCAGTTCCTAACATTTCTTTGAGGTCAAGTGTGAAATAATGTATGACTGGTTCTTAAGAGACCAGAACAATCTAGGTGTAAAAATTCCAGTGTGTTAGTTAAAAAGTAGGCTTTATAGTCATACTTTCTAATATTGAAAAAAAATAAGTGCAGAAGTATTACTTTGAAAATCATGAAAACATTTCTTAGTCTTGAACCCCTCATTTTCTGGATGATGTAATTTGAGGAATAGAATTTCCATTAGTTGGCAACGTCACATAGCTCATTATTAACAGGACTGAGACTTGATCAGTAGACCTTCAGACCACGGACCTAACATGCACTGCCTATAGTCTCTAGCAGGGTCACGCATTCCCATGGCAATGTCAAAGCAGACTGCTGCTAGCAGGCAGGCACAGCCTGGGAAATGCAGAAGGGGGGAAGAAATGGCAGGGGCAGGGACTACTCAGTTCTGCATGTATCTATAATTAATTTGCACGGAGCTTTAGTTCAAACTTACAGGCTTGTTAAGACTCTACATTCTTCCTCCTTTTCTGCACCTGTGGCCAAAACTGCTGACCTAGCACATTTGACCACAACAAAAAAACAGATCGATTTGTGTGGTTCCAGGAGGTTTCAGGAGAACTGAAAACATTTTAAAAAATAATATGCATTTCAAGGATGATGTTAGTCAAGCTTTACCACTATCAAATGGGCTTTTTCTCCACCACTGCAAAGCAAGTAAAAGGTATTAATTGCCATACTGACAAAAATTCACATTTATGAAAGTCAAGATAATATAAATTAGCTGGCATGAATTTCATATTCAAACACATAAAAACCAGTAGGTATAAAACACTAGACCTAACTATTTTCAAGCTTTTGAGATATTTAAGGGGAAAAAACATTTAGTTCATGATTTCTTGATTAATCAATTGGCAAATATTTCTTCAGCATTCACTGTGTATTATTGCCTTTGCTGGACAGCTAAAATGTAATGATTGGACTCAATTTTGTAATCAGAAAAACCTACAATTCAATATATTTTATATGTTTGTATATGTATTTAAATAATTGTTTCTTGGTATTCAAGGGGAATTGGTTCCAGGACATCCCCCACCCACATACACCAAAATCTGAGGATGCTAACATTCCTTATACAAAATGGCATAGTGTTTGCACATGACCTATTCACATCCTTCCATATAATATTAACCATCTCTACATTACTTATCTTACCTAATACAATGTGGATTCTGTGTAAATAATTGTTATACAGTGTATTTAGGAAATAATGACAAGAAAAAATTTTCTGTACATGCTCACTACAGAGTCAACCATCATAGATCTAACTACATAGTATACATCAGCAACAATGTGACATTTTTTTAAAAAATATTTTTAGTCCTGGGTTGGTTAAATCCACGGATAGGGAACCTGGAGATTCAGAAGGTGGACTGTATCAGCTGCATGTTAGGCAGTAAGTTAGTGCTATGGATATCAAGAATTACAGAGGGTCCCTGAATTTGCAGATCCATGGAAGGGAAGAGAGCAGTCATATAACTAAATACAAAATTCTGTGATAATATGAACCAAATACCAAGTGAACACAGAGGAAGTAATTCATTCTGCTTAGAAAGGAGAATTAAAGAAGGAGAGATATCACATTGTTTCAAGGGTAACAATGAACAATGGCACAGAGGTCTTCCAGCAAATCTGATTGGGGGAGTAGAGGGAAGCCAGGCAGTCCTCAATTTCCAAAGCTTACTTGGAAGTTGATTGGAACTCCAAATTATCTGTCCATGGAAACCATGTTGCTCTTGATGAGCGGGTCCTCAAACTAGCCTTTAACTAATAATAATGCCTAAAATCTGAGTCTAGAACTAAAAATTAGACCTAAGGTTTATTTGCTATGGGTCAAGCACTGCACCAGGCACTTTACAAGCACTGTCACCTGAGCCTTGCAACAACCCTCTGACCTAGGCACCGTTATTACCAACTCATTTTATAGATGAAATAACTGGGTAATGGAGAGATAAAAAGCTCACTTCATCACACAGCTAGTATGATAGGCCAACACCTGTACCTAAACATTCAGGCTTTAGATCAGGACTCAATCAGAACAGTGTGTTTCCCCTTGGATGTCATAAACCATGTTGATACAAAAACAGGAAAAAGGAAGAGAAAAAAAAATGTGTGTCCTCTTGCCTGCGTATAGTGTTAGCCCCAAGAAAGATGTGCTACTTTGGTATTAGAACTCTTCTCAGTAAGCTCGTAAATGCCCTATGATATTATGACCCCCTAAAAAATGTCCCTACACTCGAGGGATCTGGACCATACCTACCCTGCACTCACCATTTCACAACTTTCCCTCCCTATTCAGTTAAAATGTCCATTTTATCTCACCCAGGTGATAGGAGGAAAATAAGCTACTGAACTAACTTATACTAACATGTAGATAACAAATTGTTATATTTCCACAAATATTTACAATTTTTACCCCTTTCTTTGGTTTAAAAACAGGGTCCCGCAGAAGTAACAGCATTGAGTGTGGTTGGTAAGGTATGTGACTATCTTTACGAGACGGACAGCAATTTGAACATTTCACCTACAATGTCATATGGTGTGCTTGACTGTGATATTGTTCTGTTACAGAATTGCATGCTTATGATTTTGTAATAAAGGGTTTCCATGTAATAAAACAGAGGCGTTATTTGTGCCGGACCCTGTATTTACATTTTAGACGAAGAGACTTGCTATTCAAAGAAATGGGGTGGGGTAATTGACAGCATAGTGGGGTCCCTCCTAAGGGGACCTAGTCTGCTCTTCTCCAGTTAAGACTACTTGGGGCATTTCTCAGTGTGAATTACATTCCAGCCTTAGCTCAGTCAAATTGGGCAAACCATTGTTACACCTCCCACCTTCAGTACTGGGCTTAACCATCAACCCAACAAGCTTGTATTCTTGTCCCGGTAGCAAGTACATTCTCTTCCCTGGCTGAGAGATGAACCTTGTAACTGGTTCTAAGCAAAGACAACTCTGTTCTTCACAAGTCTTTCTTTCAAAGTCTCTGGGTCTGTAAACTGACTCAAGTCTCAGGGTTGATTCAGGGGCAATGGCTCTTTGGGTTCATGAGTTAAGTCAAATTTTTGTTCACTTGACCTAGAACTCTTCTACTCATACAGATCACATGTGAATTTAGTAGGCTGTCCATCTATTTCACTTTTAGGAACAGCATGATTAACAAGCTAAATGCCATAGGTCTTTTGTAGTCAGACTCTTATGACCACTGCTTTGATTCCACTCTCCATTGTGGAAACCACAACCACCTGGCCTTTGGCAATTAGGTGGGCCATTAGGTGGCCCCTTCCACCTGGGATCGAAATATCCCCATTACACGTAAGGGATTCTAGTGTGGCGGCAACAGATTCCCTTGTAATATCTGATCTACAGAGACGAGCAAGCACAGAACCAGCATTCTGAGACTTCCCTCATGAATTTATTTCTCACAGTCATGGTGAAAGGGGTGTTCTCTAGACCCTCCCAAGGTGGGTGAGCAGGTCTTACATTACAAATCCACTCTACCATTCCATTCTCCCTAAGCCTTTGGATCCTTTTCTCTATAGTACACCAAGGCAGGTCAGGCATTTTAACTTCATTTAGCATGGGTCACCCTTTGGTCCATGTTTCAGCCTAACAACCAAATTGTTAGAGCTCTTTCTAACCCCTCAAGCTATAACAGTGAATCCAGAGTCTCTGTTTAGCAGTGCTACGCCAATAAATTCAGCCTGATCTAACTTTATGCTCCTTCCACAATTATCTCACACTCTTAACAGCCATTCCTACATACATACCCCAGATTCCTGTCTGTGTAAATTGGAAAACTCATGCAGTTGTTTTGCAGAGCAGTGCACCTCTTTATGAATCACACTTCGTATGTCACATTGACTACTGTTGGTAGTTGAGTCTAGTTATAGGTGTAGGAGTAAAGTGGGGATAGCGGGAATAGAAAAATTATCTGTGTCCACAAGGCACATTAAGTTACTTCTTTCTACAGGAGGCATAGAATGGTATTGGTATGCTAATATCCATTCTTTCTTTCTTTATGAGTGACATTTTATCACTTCCTCTGTTTTTCCCTGAGTACATTACCAGCCAAAATAAATATGACATTTCTCAGTTTCCCTTGCAATTAAGTAGATGAATAATATTATTAAATACAGGCTACTGAGATATGAGCAAAAGTGATTCATGCAACTTCCAGGTTGTGTCATTAGAGGCTGAGGAAGCAATGTCCCTTCTGTGTTTGCTTCCTCCATCCTTCAGCTTGTTGTGAACCTGGAAACAGGTTATCTTGAACCACAGGCATGAATGTAACCCCTGCAAGACAGTAGAACAATGACGGCCTCCATGGGCAACTTCATAGAACGCAGTTAGTATACCAGCTTCGATTCACCTACAGCTTGACTATCATGTGAGAGATATAAAATTTATTTTATCTAAGCCTCATTATGCTGAGAAGTTTACATTAAAAAAAGAACTTGTGAAAAACAGGATTATCTTTGCTTAGAACTGGCTGAAAAAGTCATCTATCAACTGGAGAAAAGAATTTACTTGCTGCCAGGACAAGGATACAAATTTGCTAGGCTGGTGGCAGCAGTTCCTGCCTTGACTGCGGCTGGAATGTCACTGACACAGAGAAAAGCCCCAAGTACTCTTAACTGCAGAATAGATTCTGGAGAGCTTTGAACAGTGGAAGGCACACAGGGCGGATGTAAAGAAGCCAACGAGTAGGCTTGAGGTTTGCCAACACTGCAGGACACACAGGATGTAAACCCAGGGCAACATTTCTATTGACCAAAATGAAAGAGCAATGACAAACCTTGAGGATTGTCCATGAATGAGGTACTTGATTTGGATAGCACCTGTACCCAAGAGGCAGTGGCACCAACAGTACCATTGTCAGTGTGCAGGTAAAGAGAAGAGGGAAAGCTTGCACTGAGCACACCAGAGAAGGTTGTGGGTGGAAGATAAGATGCTTGGTGATAACAGAGTCAAATCAAGAGAGGGGAGGGAGAGTGTTGGAAAGCTCACAGAAAAAAAATACAGAGGGGAGAATCATCTGAGTGTGGGTAATAGAATACTAACCACATAGATACAACAAATCCATTCCTTTTTAAAAAATATATATTTAAAATTTGAAATTCATATATTAAAAAAGTTTAAATATGCTCATTTATAATAACCTACTTTAATGCACATTTGTATCAACCAATGCAGCAAAAAAAGAGAATTCAAAAATAGCATGTTATTAATTAGAAAACATCACCTTTCTATATGATACAATAAGGAAAACAAAAATTATATGTTCTGCAGGAAACTGGAAAAACATTTTTAAATTGTAATTATAGATATTTAATAAAAATACACTCAAAATAAAAATGTAAAATTGTATGTTATTACTCTTAAATTTTAAAAAGCATTTAGCTAAATGGTGTATGCCCATTGGCTAATTATTGGACAATTCAAAAATTATTAAATTGTTAAAAAGCTGTATGTCTGATGCACTCTCTCTACAGATATTTCAGATATGTAGCTTCAAGTGTCTGCACCCTTTCTCAACGCTGCCCCATCCTGACGGGCCTGAGAGGCCAAGCAGAGGGGCCGGTGCATGTGACAAGCCTTATATAGGCCTATCTCTCGCAGTGAAATTTTTTCCCAAATAGTTGTGTTTAGCCCCAATTCAATGAGATATTTACTTTATTTTGTTTACTTGATTCCTTGTCCATGAAGCACCTGTTTAAATCTACAAATCTTACAAAGTTGAATGTTTTACTGTAGAGACTATATCATATTGTTCTTAATTGATTGCTCTTAAATAGCTAGGTCCACTTATACAATTCTAAGTTCTCCTGGAAAGTTATAAAAATATAATATATTTGTGTTATTATTATGTAACTTCATATACAATTAACCAATAGTAGCACAGGATGTAAAAGGCAAAATGCCACGTGAAAACAGATAAATGAGTAAATAAATTAAATAATATTGAATAAAAACTGAAAATTATAGTACAGTGTCAGAAAGACAAAGCGAACATTGGTAGCACAGTTCTAGGGAGAACATATTATTTAACTGGAATGCAACTGCAGATACGTAGAATGAGTAACACTAGTAAAAAAAAAATCCTGATAATTAAAAATCCTCTTTCCACACGCACACCAATTTTCAATAGCATAATTTGGCTCTAGGAAGGTACTAAATTGCTTTCATATAAATTCCACATTCTCGTATCAGTCTCCTTATGATTCATTAATCATATTAGTGCTTATTAGTTTGCTAATTTCTACTAACACATTCCTCAAGCATCCCTGCTGTTCTATTCATCTTCATAAATGCAATAATAGTACCTGCTATTTTAAGTATCTGCAGTGTGTCAGGCATGATATAAGATGTGTAGTGCACACTATTTCACAGTCATCTAAAAAAGGTGTTAATATCTCCCTTTTACAGATAGAAAAAGAGAAACAACGAAAACAACTCTATGATCACACAGTAAAGGGCAGAGCCTGGATATGAACAGAGGTCTCTTAAATTGCCAAGTCACAGGTAAAACTTGTACACAAAACATTTAAACATGTGCATCTACAGTATCCTACTTTGAGGCATATTTGTACCTACCAACACAGCAAAAAAAGAATCGCAGAAATAGCACATTATTCGGAAAACATCACCATTCTAATGACAAAACAAGGAAAATAAAAATTGTGTGTTCTGCAGGAACACTCACGCAAAGGTCAAATGGAAGCATCCTACTGACCTCTGACTACGAGCAAGTGCACAGAGCTTGTTAAGCCATGTGCTCATGGCTGGTGGATACAGCGTGCCACCTTCCACTGCCCAGGTGACAAAATGAGTGTGCCCATCTCTGTTTATGAAGTATTTTATTTTAAAACTAGACTACAAATTTCTAACTCTTTTCGCTTTTTAATTTTTGGAAAGTAATAAATATGATCTATCTCTATAAAGCCAAGAAGGTGTGGCAGAAAATAGAGTGACTTTAAATACTGTGAGTGCATCCTTCAGTTAACTGAAAGCCCCTAACTCTGAGAGCCACAGCACAGGAAGAGGGGAGACTGAACTCTGGTCAGGCTGCACTTAAAACCCTTGAAGTGTGTGTGAGTGTGATTTCAAAGTGACAGATGTTACATAGAGGGAAATGTGTTACACAATAGAGAGAAAATGATGTTTACATAGCCATATCCAGACATACTTCAAAAGTGACTCCATATTCTTGCTCAAATTTTAATCCAACTATCTCTGGAGGGAATTTTAGAGATTCTTCTTGGATTTACACTATTATCCAAGTGTGATTTTTTTCCCCTCAGAGTACTAGTGAGTTGGTTGTTTCTTTCTGTGTGCTACACAGTCTCCTGTCATGCTCTGTTCTTCCCAAGTTCTGGTCACTTATGGGGAAGCATAAGCTCTTGATGCCACCACGACTCTGCCCCTCCTGGACCAATCTATTCTGTCTAAATCTGGCTCCCCTCCCCGCCCCCCAAAATGGTTAAGTCAGCTCTTCCAGGAAAGGCATTAAAGGAACTCCAAGCGACATTAGGCAAGATGGAATGAATGGGTCAGGAGCATGTGAATAAAAATATGCCAATCCATTCTAAGGAATAGACTCAAATCATACATGTACATATGGGTGGGACAGTGGAATCATGCTAAAAGAAAATATATGTAAAATAGTTTTAAAGCTCAACAATGACAGATATCATTATATTAACTAAAGATTACATGGTATTATGGAAAGGGTTGTCTGTTTTTTTCCCCATGTATTATTCGAAGGAAAATGTCAGAATGGCAACCCAAGTAGTCACACATAATTTAGGAGAACTTTAAATTTTTCAGTTTCTATCGATGTGGGAAAACCTGCCACTGGATGTTCATTTGAACGGCAAATAACATTATATTATGTTATGATTTTGCCAGGCCTTTAACGCTTATGAGCAACATAACACCCACATAATAGAAGCCTGTGGTCACTTATCATGTTTCTGTAGATTTCTTTTACAGGGAAAAGGAAAAGACATCTTAAATACCAGATTAAATACAGTAGCAGTTAATTTTTAGCATCCATCTTTAGGTGACAAGGCTAGAACATCTCTGCCGAAAATTTTCAACAATGATATTAGACAAATGGGTTTAAAGTGAAATACATAAACTTCTTCAAAGTGATGGTTTTGAAGACTGCCTTGCCCAGATGTAGAAATAGATGGTTAAAATATAAAAATTGATTCTAATGGCAAACAGATCACTGCACTCTCCATGGCCAAGACATTGGGAAAACCTGACAATTGGATTTAGTAGCACCTGGGGAGTAAGCCATAGGCCGACCTGAAAACCCTCCAATAACCTTGAAAATATTCACTTCCTCTATAAATGATTGCTCAAATCAGGCCAAACCTACCCAACCCCCTTTCCTCCCTTCAAGTACAAAGATTAGAAGGCATCGCTGATCATGGTAAGTGGGTTGTCTTTTCAAGCAGTGACCAACAAGTGAGGGGATAAGTCCTCTGGTCCTTCTCATAGGAGCTCCCCTGTCTTACAGTAGGGGAGCGAAGTTAGTTCGAGGTCCCAGTCCTTCACCTTTTCCTAGGTTAGCTTCCCACAAGGCGGTGAGGGGTTGGGTAGGTGTTGGCGGGTGGGGGAGGCAGGCTCTAGACTCTGCACCGGGCTTCCACCGCCCAGGAGCCTGGAGACAGCAAATAACAGCACCACAACGGGTGAGCTCGCCTGCGTGCACACACACACACACACACACACACACACACACGCACACGCACACGCACGCGTGCGTCCGGAAGGCGCCTGGAAATCTAGAGAAATGAGTCGGAAAGGGAAGGTGGCAGAGGATAGTCCTGGGTCGGCCGCTCCCGTTGGCGGGCGGGATCTGTTGTCTTTGAGTTCCCGGAAGGTCTGACCGCAGAGCGCACGTGTGCTCATCGGGGCTCCGACCGAGCCTACTCTTGGGCCGCAGCCCACCTGTGTGAACACTGCGCGGGGCCCACCGGCGCCCAGGAAGAAGCTAGGGTGTGTGTTGGGTGCGGCGGGGCGCGGGGAGGGCGGACCTCCGTTTGCCTGATCCGCCCAGCACCGCTGGGAGCGTCCCTCCAGGCCGCTCCGGAGCCTCCGGATCAAGCCTCGTGCCTCGGGGCACCTGAGCTGGGAGTGCCGCACTCTCAGTCCCTCCGGCGCAGAGCTCCTCTGTCCTACTGAAGGACTTCGAGGTGTAGACAACCAACCATTAGTCAGAATGACAGGGCCCCCAAACCAGAGACTGTGGAGCATCGGGGGCAGGCAAACTTCAAGAGCCTAAACTCAGGGCATGGTCGCTGGCAATCAGCAGGTAAATCCATCTGTTCTTCCACTCAAATAGATGTGCGAGTCACAGAGTGGATCGAGATGGCAGTGGGTAACCACAAGCCTAACTCTTCCTACAGTTACTCCGAGCTGCAACCAGGCGAAGAAGGGAGAATAGGGTAAGAGAGAGGAAGGAGGGGAGAGAAAGGGTTTGTGGGGGACGGTGAGGAGTGAGCGGAGGGGCTGCGGGGAGGGGAAGAGAGTGCCTTCTGACCCTGGTGACGCTCGCTCCCCAGGCATCCTCCCCGATTGCACTGACAACTACGAATCTCCCTCACACGGAAAGCCCTGTGTTAACTCGGGGACGAGCTTCTTTTCAGCGTATGGTAAATGTGTCAGGCGCTGATGGATAGACGGTCCCCAGACCCTGACAGGACTAACGAACCAGAGGTAGTCTGGCCCTGTTTTCTACAACCGCTTTCCAAAGCCTTTTTTTCTTGAAACTTAAACCAGCTGGCAGAGAGGTCCACTTCATCTCTTCCTGAAAACTGCACTCCCCATGCACGTGCGTGATGATTAAGGGCAAAGATTCTTGCAAAATGGTCCTGCCTGGAAACAAATGGCTCCCTAGAGGCCAAGGCCAGCTCAGGTGCGCTGGCCCCTCAGGCTGCGGGAGCGCCTGCGACGCTGCAGACTTTCCAATCCGAGAGCCGTCTGGGCGTTTCGGTGGGTTCCCTGCGCTGACGTCCCCCGCGCTTCACTCCCTCAACGTTACTACCGATTACAAAGTCCTCCCGTAGCTGGGGTCGATGCTCACACAGCACCGCTCTTTCCATTGATTACTTGCACAAATAAAACAACACAGGCGCGATGCTGAGCCCTCACACTCTGGCAAATGCAAAATGGTGGCCCTTTCTGCAAAGACCACGCTCTCTTTGTAAATGCAATTGCTACTTGGTAAAAAGTTCTGTTTTCTAGAGCTGATGGGGAAAAGGGAAAGTAAGGAGCTGTTAGTAGTAATCCTTTGGAGTAGGATCCAAGCTAACAGTCACTGCCCATTAGAGGGGAAAGGCACACTCTCTCACTCAAGCACGTAGCCAGTGTCTTTAGACCCACACCCAGTTGCTTGTAACACTCTGCCAGCCCTGCAGAACGAGTGGAATCCTTGACAGAGTCCTCGAAGCTCTCTTACGACTCTCGATTAACCCTTGCCAGTCCAAGGGGAAGCAGTCCCGCTTTCCAAGCCTTTAAAACCCTGGCAGGGCGGGTGCTTGTGGGGCGGGACTGGGCAGCACCTCTGTTGGAGGAGCCTTTGTGGAAGTCAAAGTAAGCAACAGGGCACTGTCTTCCCGCACTGCTTCTGTCACAGCTCTGGGCATGGGCGAGAGTGGGCTGGGCACTGTCTGCAGGCACCCTGTGCTAGGTGCGGCTGGGGAAGGGAGGCGGAGCGGAGTCTGGTTTGATCCTTCACCGCACCTGATAAGGAGGTCTACAACCGCTTTCCGGCCAGATATGTATCTTTTGTGTACCAGTCTACACTCCAATTTTCAAATTTCACATGAAAATGCAACACAGTCTCGAGCACACGCCTATCCGGTCTCCCGGACTCTGCAGCTGGATGGTTAAACAGAGCCCACGATCCCGCGCCCCAGCGCAGAAAGTGAGAAGGCCCGGGACAGCGGGACGGCGCGCGTCTGACGCTGCGGGCGCTGGGACAGAGGCAAGGGCTTCCCGAACCCAGTCCACGAGTACTAGAGCCCTTAATTGCTCAGAAGCCCGCCCCCATCCCTGGGCGCCCTCTTCACCCTCCCCAGTAACCGCGGTGAGTGGACCGCACTCACCTACTGTCAGGCAGATGGGGAGCAGCAACCTGAAAATGAGCCCACACACCACTTCCGAGGCCATCGCGACAGTCCGGCGACTCCGAGCAGAGAGGCGAGGCTCGAGGGTCCCTAAAACCGCGGTGCCAGGCCCGTGCCCATCTAAGGCCTCCTGTTGCCAGCGGCTCGCAGCCGCCCGGGCATCGCCTTGGCGGGAGCCGCCTCGCTGTCCGCCTCGAAGGCGCGCTCACCCGACTCTCGTACGACCCTCACTCAGCTCTAGATAGCCCCTTAACCAGATGCGCGACCCCCTACAGCCGGCCCATGAAGTGTAGTCTCTCCAGCCCAGGGGCAGCAGCTTCTTCAGCGGCTGACCTGGACCGGGGTCCTGCACGCAGAGGCACTTTGGGAGGGTCCTGGAAGGCAGCGCGGCAGGGGAAGGGGCAGAAGGAAGTGCTGTGCTTTTGCTTGGCTCCGGGCGTCGCTCAGGGACGGCTGGAGAGTTTTCTTTGCGGATTCTCCTCTGAAGCCTACCAGCGTCGGCAGGCAGGCCCCAGCCCTCTGCCCGCACTACCTGCTGCGCGACCCTCGTCCCGGGCTCTGAGAGCTGCCCGCTGGCCCCCAGAGCAGCGCCGCGATGGAGTCCTGGGCAGCTGTGTGGCTCAGCCTCTTCGCCTCCCAGTTTCGGGCTGGAGAGACCCGGGCGGGAGCTGCCCGGCGTGCAGAACCATCCCTCTGTCACTAGCAAAGAATTGTGCGAGCGTGGGCAGAAATCGAGGCGAAAGCTCACAAGGAGTGGGTCAGGCTCCAACTTCTTCCTCCACGTCCTCAATTTAAAAAAATAAAATAACCCCAAGCCTCCCAGATGCCAGAGCGCCCCCGGCCCGCCGTGGTGCAGCCTCGCCCTGGTGGCGCAGCCCCAGCTACCCCGCGGGCGCGCACTTCTCCACCTTCAATGAAACTTTCGAGGCCTCTCTCGGGGACTGGCGTGCCCTGGGGCCAATGGGACGACGGCTCCGGAGCCGGCGTGCGGGGAGCCCGCCCCTGCGCGGCTTCAGAGGCAGGCGCAGTTAGTGGGCGCGGAAGGCGAGCCTCCGACCGAGGCGCGGACGCATAGGGAGAGGCCGGGCCTCCCCAGTCCTGTGGACCATACGCTTTCGCTCGCGCCTGATCCCCGTCTTCCAACGCTGCTCGCTTCCGCAACTCTGCTGGGTCCTGTCAGTCTGCAGACACAGAAGGCGCACGTCCTGGCACTCTATTCCCTAGGAGCACCCCTGAGTTTACCCAAACCCGGGGAGCCATTTAATGCTCAAAGAAAAATGCACAGGCGCAGCACTAGAGCAACAACTTTGCAGGGCTCTCACTAGCGTTAGAGCCGCACGTACCTATTCGTAGTGATTAGGAAGAGTAGAACCAGAGCAGTGACCCTGTCCGTCTTTAGTCTTGTATCTGTACTCTGAGTGGGCTCTGGGAAATCCCAGGTCTCTCCAAGAACGGGCACCAATGTTCAGATGTGCATCCGCTTTGTACAGTTAGGGAAACTTTGTTTTTGCCTTAAATTGTTTTGTTGTTTGACATGGCTCTGAGGAAAAAGCATTTAGTTTGCCATTTCTCCTAATAACCTCCTCTCTCTCTCTCTCCTCCCTCCCCCTCACCTAGAGAAATCTGGTTCTAGTTCGAAGAGGTCAGTGTGCTTGGGTCCCTATTTCATGATGATTCAACAGTGGGTGAGTTGTACTGAAGCATGGGTGGGATCCTCAGGATCAGAACGCAAATCTTTCGGCTTGTAGAGAAGGCCATTCAGAACTGGTATTTGCATCAAGAGAACGAAGTCTTTGACTTCCATTCTACACAAGCATTCTGGGCTTGTACTGGTCTGAGACAATGGAAAAGTCTGCTAATGAACAGTATGCAAACCTTGATTCTGTCAATGGGTGGTCGTTGGCACCAATTCCATCCCAGTAAGAATCCCCAATTTGGGACGTGGTCTTGGTGTTTCAGCTCAGCCAGGGAGAGGCAGTTTTCAGTGGAATGGGAAAGTGCAGCGAGGGGAAAGCTGGCTTGTATGGACAGAAGTCCCAACCCCTGTTCCCTGATCAGTCCCCCGCAAATGAGGACTCCAAATCCTCACAGTTTGATTGATCCAAAAGACATTGTTCTGATGCTGCTCTGATTGTATGGGTAGAGCCTCAGTCCTATAGGTTGAATTAGGATTCCAGGAACTCCTTTATGAGGGCTGGTTGAACTGGCAGAAACAGTGCAGACACGCAATTCAGCACAGGCTTCTCTGTGAACTGCAGTTTGCTTGGGAAGCCCCTGTACAGAAATAGCTGTTAGGCTTTGTTTACTTTCTTCTTTTTGTTAAAATTTGAGCCCAGTTAGCCAGCAGGAACTCTTCTTGGTAGGTATCTTTTTACCTCAGGGTTCTATGTGTTAATCTCCCTTTTTTAAAATACTGTAAGCTTGTGTTTTGACCTCGTGCCTTTGCAAAGTCTCTGAGAATGACAAACTGTGAACCAATTTTTAATGAAGATTGGAGGCAGTGAAATCTTGTAGACACACCTTGAAACTTAGACAATTTATGTGTCCTGGAGTCCTCGAGAAACTTAGATACTAAACTCGAAGCATAATCATAACCCCAACAGTAGGGCTAGGGATGATAGAAACTTAAATTATTGGCAAATTAGTGACCACTATCAAGAAAATTTTGTGTTTTGTAGGAGCCTGACATAAATCTGCACCCACCTTCCCAGGAGTCTAACATTTCGGTGTCCATAGGTGGTGTTCTCTCTCCCGTACGACTTGTGGGGTCCTAATTAAAAGCTCCCAAAGCCCCCTCCCACCCCTGAATTTTAAATAATATTGCATCATCACATAAAGTCCTCAGTTTTTTTCTGAATATATTGTCATGTTCTCAGTAGGTTTCCCATATTAACAACTGCCTAGATTTCTTCAAAATAACTGTCTTGGATGCCTAAGTAGGAGACACAGAAGATAGGTGATCTTACCACCTATCCTTTTTTGCTTCCTCTGCCACATTATATGTCAATTTAACTGTTTAGTTCTTTAGAGATTTTTAACACCTGGATCTTACTTCTTAGTCTTACCAACACATATACTGAAGGAGGAGTTTCAGTTAGGTCTAGACTACATCTGTATAGCGGTCTCCGTCCTGGCCACATGTCATAGTCACCTGGGGAGCTTTTTGTCGGAATAGAGAACTACTGTCCTCATTCACATATCACAATTCAGGCAACATGCCATTGGTTCTCAAAACTAGCATCACCAAAACAAATACCTTTCTGGAACTATTTTTACACTGGGGGCAACAGAAGCATGGCATCAGTAGCCAGTGATGTTTTCTTTACAAGAGCTGTTTTACCCTAAAATTTCCCTAATCTGATGAGCAGCATTAGGTGTCTAGATAGATTTGTTTTTAGGGACTGGCCAGCCCACTAGGATATTGGTTCCATTTTTTAGCAGTCCTGCATGTCTGGTGACCATCCTCAATCTGAGCATGATCTTGCCCAAAATCTGGTATGAGTTAGAAAATGCTTCAGGAAAAAAACACAGAGAATATTCACGAACATGTCATTTTGATATTTGATGAGTTCCTAAAGTATATGAGCACAGGTTTAGCAGAGGTAATGAATTAAGCAGCAGTCAGTCCGTCTCTCTGCATCTACACAGACAATGATGGCTTCTCTTGATCACTATTGACATTTTTTGTGCCTCGGATTCATCCTTTGTAAGTTGAGGAAAGTAATCAAACCTATCTAATATGGAATGCTGCACAACTACAGATACTTTATAGTGCTTAGAGGAGTGCCTGGTGCATAGTCATAATTCAATAAATATTAGCAGCTGTTGTTGTTGTTATCACTGGAAAACAAGCGCCGGTCCTGCACTTCTGAAGCGGTTGGGCTGAAACACACAGCCTGTTCTTATGTTCAGAAAGACACATGCACTGGCTCTCTACAATATGTTTAAAAACTGTGGCACAGTTGGGTGATAGATGTTTTCCTAAGTGTCTGAGCTTTAGTCATAAAGAATCTCCCACAGGAATAAAAATTTGTCAACCTGGCACTTTCTTCTCCATTGAAATCTGCCCAGATCTACCGGTGCCATCTAGCCTGTAGAGACTGCCGTGACTCTGGCTAACTCGAGGATGTCTTCTAGCATTAGTAACATGTTCTCCTTACACACACGCTAATAGAATATTCTTAGAATATACATTTCTATGTTTTCACTTATAAGTAACAATATTTGCTTAGAGGTTATTTTAGTTAGGAGCCACATAGTTGTTGGCTCTTATGCTTGAAAAACCTTGGAAGCAGAATGAAAACCTTTCTTCCTTTTGCTAATATATTCTGTGGTTGCACTTTTTTAAAAAGCTGTTAATTTAATGTTTACAGCAGCAGTATTTTCAAGGATCTCTAAATTCCCAAAACTGTACGACTTCTAATAATTTGTAGGAGATGCCATCTTATTACACTTCTACTAAAGAGTCTAGCCCCTGACAACTCTTCCCACAGGCGCCCACAGAGAAGGCGCACCAGACCCTTCATGTGGTTCTCATTCCAGGGGCGCTGACACCTGGCCCTTACACATAACATCCCTGCTGGAAGACTATGGCGTAAACTTTATACCACGTCCTGCACTACCATCTGCGAGCTACAACAAGGACCCAGAATCTGAAGCAGACCGCTAACTTGTGTTTGTTGCTCAAGAACCTTGAAAGATCAGCTGACACGTGTATGTGCTTTATTTTTTCCATTAGATTGTAGGTTTTCAGGGCATGGACAAAATTTCATTTGTAAAATAAAGCAATCTAAAAAGCAGGTTATATAGCAAAATAGTATTTCCAAATGAACTGTATTTTATTTATTTGCTTCTGTCTCACACACACAAATACACATACATATACACTCTTAACCGGGCAACAAAGATCACATATGAAAATAAAAGAACATAAATAATTTTATTTGTTTTTTGTTGTAAAGTTGACACATAAAACAAGAGATTATGAATTTGTGGGGAGGATGCTCTGTGGAAGTTGGTGACTTGCCTTGGGCACACAGGCACCCAGATGTCTGCCACTAAAATATGAAAAACACCATTCATTATTCACAGCAAACAACATGAGCAGATTTTTATCTCAGGGGTTATCTAGCTTCTTTGTGTATTTGCTCCTGAAGCTTTTGAAGAGGCTGCTGGTTTTAATTTCATATCATTCAGAAAGGTTTATCAAAATGTAGGAAGAGTTTAAAGATTTGGGGAACTTAGCAGTGAAATATAGAAATTCAAAGCAAGTTAGTAAGCAAAAAAATTAAAAGTTCTTTTTTTAGCTATAACCACTGAAATAAGGAAATTCTTTTTGTATATATCTTAGTAGACATTCATTTTAATAAAGATACATTTTAGAATGATTTGGATTTCAGGTGTATTTGTTGGAACTCCATCAGGATCTCTTCAATGGTCAGGAAATGTTAATTTGCTTAGTAAACTTAAGCGATTTTCACTTATTGGTCTTTTTAAGAAATTTCAGGTATACCTATGCATGTGAGTGTTTGCAAGTTTTGGAATTGGCTATTTGTAGTTATTGACATTAACCTACAACTATGGCTCATGAATCCCATTCAATGACGGTTGGGTCAGCTAATTTGGATCTTTATTCACTTATTCTCCTGCAGTGCCACCTTTTGGCTAAAAGTATATTGAAAAAATACAAGTATGTAATGTTAAAAGCAAGCACAATCAACAAATGATTGCAGCCAATGATTTGAGGACAGGCTCAGAAATGGCGCAGCAGTCAACAGAACCAATGTAGCCACTGCCTTCATGAACCAGCCATCTAGAAAGGAAAGGCAGATTAATCAAGTGATCATAAATAAGTAAATAATGCACGTGTGCAGAGGACTATAAGGCATTATGGCATCAATAGCATAGACAGCAAGTATGACTCCCAGGGAGTTTGAAAAGGACAGATTTCTCAAGAAGGTGGTGTTTCCTGCATCTTGAAGGATGACTATGGATTCTGCAGAATGTAAGCTCCATGAGGACAGGGACTTTTGCTCTGTTTTTTTACAGCACTCTGAGCACCTAAAACAATGTGGTCCAGAGCAGAAACTATGTGAATACCTATTGAACGAATAAAGGACTTATCTAGGTGAGGAGAGAAGGGATATATTATGAGGTAGAAAGAACAGCCGGCTTCCTGGTGGTAGAGGAGAGGATGAACCGGTAAAGGAATTATGAGCAGTCCACAGTAAATTTTAATATTCTACCAACTGAGAGTACTCCCAGCTGAAAGAATTTTCCAGATCATATGATTTTCAATTCATGTCCTTTCTATCTTCTTTTTAGTTTAATTATAACAGTAATAAGCACTTTTTTTTAAAAGATTTTATTTATTTATTTTCAGAGAGAGAAGGGAGGGAGAAAGAGCAATGTATGGTTGCCTCTCACATGGCCCTCACTGGGGACCTGGCCTGCAACCCAGGCATGTGCCCCGACTGGGAATCGAACCGGGACCCTCTGGTTCCCAGCCCGTACTCAATCCACTGAGCTACACCAGCCGGGCCATAATTATAACAGTAATAAGCACTTTTTAAGCACAAGTAGAATAACTGCTACAGGTAGATATATTACAGGAATAAAAACAATCAACACCTGAAACCTGGGGAATTTTCCACTCCACGTTGGCCTGTCTTGCTCTGCTGCTGGTCATCGCAGCCTTCAGATTCAACCAGAGATCACTGGTGAGAAGTTGACAGGTATGGCTCCTGGGGTTGCAGCTCTGGCAACCTCTTGCTGAAATTATACTAAATAAGTTGCTTGACCTTTCTTGATTTCATAGTGGGGAGGTTCCCCCACTTAAAGGTTTGTGTGTTTTTAGTCTACTTTTTAAAAATCTTTATATGGAGACAGCATATTTTTACATATTCTCTGGGCCCGTAGCAGTACTGTAGCTATTCTTAGGCCCAGAATTTATTTGTGTTGTCCATTTACTTTTCAGTAGATGGAAGGCATTGGCGGCCATGAGCAATGCTTTACCACATTCAGCAAATAAGCAATGCAGAAATTGTCATTGAACTTCCTGGCCCTGAAAAGTCCAGTAAGTTTTCTTTAGTGTGAAGCCTTCTCTGGCTTGTATACAACAATGAGATAAACACCCCAGGTTTTCCCAAGATTCTTTCAGGACCTTTAAACAACTGTTTTGACTGTTCGTTTTGGGGATGTGAGGAAATGGCCCCTCTTGCTAAAACAAACATAAGACACTCTTCTCCTTCCCCCCAAGTCTGAAGAAGACTGCAGGTCAAAATTCCTCAATGAGAGGGGACTTCATTCTCACTGCCACCAAGCCAGACCCTGGGTTTGCTTTTCCTCCTTTCCTAAAAGGGAAGAAGTCTTTTTTTTTTTTTTTTTTTTTGTATTCTGTTAAAACACTTGAGAAAAGTGGGCATTTTAAAAAAGTATTCTACAAAATTAAAGATGAAAAAACCATGAATGGTACAAAATGTCTTTCCCAAAATACAAGTTTCTGATGTTATATATCTCAAAACAGCAACAACTTTTTGAGATGCCCTAAAATAATTGGTCCCACAATTTGGATGACTCCTACGCCAGCTACACAATTTGTGAGCACCAGTGCAAAATGAAATGTGGATTACTTGTTCAAAAGTGAGGAAAAAAAGTTCTACTGAGAGTACTAAAATATAAAACTTTTCCCTTTCTATGTGAAGAAAATTAAAATTATTTAAAGTATTAGCATGAATTTAACCACAAATATTTGTATTCTGAAATGCCAGTTTTCATTGCAAATATAAAAGCAATTACTTCATGTGCAGAATTACTGGATCACTAGCATCATATTTTGTAGCCCATAAGTGCATTCATATTTTGTTCTTAGCAAAACTGTTGACATGCTTCACAAAACTAATTCAACTGTTTTGATTTCTCTTCTTGATACATTCACATACTACCAACACTCTCCACTTTCAGTTTACTGATGAGTAAGAAAAGACCCACAGGAAAAGAAACTACTAGTTGTATTTTTTCCCTCCTTCCCCCATGCCATCATTTTCAGCATTGGTGGTTGACTAACACCGGGAAGTACAGCGGGTCTTTGACAAGTGTCACTTCCCTCACTGTTGTTGCATGTCATTTTGTCATATCACATTGATGATATGCCACAGGAACTTGACTCTTGTTTACATCAGTTAACCTATGGCGACATTGGTTTCATTACATGTCATTTTGTTTAGAGTCGCAGAACTTATCAAAGATGTTAAGCAGGAAAGGACATGATATATAGGAGTCCTTGGCCACTAGTCCATTGTCTTCTTTCTTACTTTAAAGCAGATCCTTGTTCAAACAGAAGGTGTGGCCTCTGGGGGGTGTCAATGCTGCCCTCTTTCCTCTGTCACAGGAAACACTTCTTGTACTCCCTCATATAGTGGGCTCACTGGAATTGTGTGCTCATGGGCATCAGGAATGCCAAGTGTGAATGGAGCTGCAAGGAACAGTGTACATTCATATTGCTCATGGCATGCTCCATTGTCCTGTGGACTTCACTTGCAAAATACAAGTTTGAAGATAAAATTATTAAAAATTATAAGACAGAAAGAACAGAGCATTAAACCAAGTTCAGGGACCTTCTGGGGGACAGGGGTGGTGGTAGGTGGGCTTTGTGACTTGTCAGGGGCACACCCATGAAACCAGCCCCCGAGGAGTAGGTGCCATTTCCCTGGCCGCTCACTCAGCAACTCCTCCAGCTATGCATTCGTGTATGGTTCTTGGTGTTGGTTCACCTGGACATCCAGCTCCATTCCAAGAAGCATTTCAATCACTCATATGTTTACAAGCTATCATAGTTCACCTGTGTAGGACCCAACTATGGAGTTCTGGCCTCTGCCCTAAATAACCAACCAAGATAAAATCCTGCATTTCAAAGTTTCCCTGATAGCATGCCTGGGCCCCAGGAAATTATCTCCTGGGACCTTCACCCCAAGCATTCCTCATCCTCCCCATTATCTCTCACCACATCCACCTTTAAGAAGCTAGACTTGCACAAACCTATTCATAAAATTTATAAATATTATTAGACTTTAAAAATTCAATAACAAAAATAAGCATATAATAGAATAACATCATGAAAATATAAACAAAAAAACAAAAACAGGCTGAGGAAAATATTCACAACATATATGACAGTGAGTTTCATTTGCTATGCCTGTTGTTTAAATCATGAAATTCATGAGATTCACCTAGGAAAGAAACAAAGACATGGGAAGATACTCAACCTTACTCAGAACCAAGATGAGAAAAATTTTAAATGAAGTACAATTTTTCACCCATGAAATAAGTTATTCACTTCAGCCCTGGCCAGGTGGCTCAGTTGGTTTGAGTGTCGTCCTGTGTACCAAAAGGTTGAGGGTTCCCGCGTCCGATCCCCAGTAGGGTACAAACAGGAGGCAGCCAATCAAGGTCTCTCTGTCACATTGATGTTTCTCTCCCTTTGTGTCTCTCTGTCTCTGTCTCTCTCCCTTTCTCTCTCAAATCAATAAACAGATCTTCAGGTGAGGGTTAACAAAGAAATGATTAACTTTAAAATATAATAACAAATGTTATTTAAAAATTATGGTTAAACAGAACATTTGTTTCTTACTGAATCCCATGTAAATTTCAGGACTCCTTTTAATGTACCTGTCACAGCGGAATTGCTACATGAAGTTATTTAACCTCATTAACTTTCTTGCAGCTTCCCCTCACAGTGAAATCACGGAGGTTAGGGAAGCTATTTCTAATTCTCTACAGTAGAAAAATAAGACCGTTGGGGGGGGGGGTTGGTGGAAGGGATTTAAAATTAAACAGATCTACATTCAAATCCCAGTTTGTGCATTTAGCACCTGTATGTACAACCTAAGACCCCTTACTTAAAATTGTGTATTTTTGTTTCTGTTAAAATAATGAAAGTGAAGTGTGGCCAAAAAGAAGAGCAGAGTCACAATGTGTATAGAAAACAAAGCTCTGGCCACTTTGGTAAAGGACTCCTGGAAAGGAAAATGTAGCTTAATTGGTTTCCCAGAAGTGTCAAAGTTAAGCAGCAGTATACAGAGACTATGATGATAATACCTTGCGTTTATCTTGTTCCTTCCTCTTAAGAGCTCAGAGTGCTTCTCAGACATTATCTCATTAATTTGTAAATCATTCCTTGGAAGTAGGTAGGAATGGAGCCAGACCAAAGTTTCTAGCTTGCCATATTACTAACAGGCAGAGATTGAATATTCTTTCCATGCAAGTAAACACACTTTCTGTGCATAGGTATACTATTGCACAAGTCATACACCAGAAAGTTAATCAGCAGATTCTTGTAATCTTTAAAAGAACACATACCTTTCATAAGGTAAATTATTATAGTAGAAACCTATTTTCTTGGTTCCTTGAAAAATGGAAGTGTTTATGGAGTTTTGCTCCCAAAAGTGAAATGGGAAGCCAATGAAATTCAAACCTATTAATGTATTCAGTACGTGTAAGTGTGAGTTTGCCTCCCCAACACATGACAATAATTAGAGTATGATTGTCATTCAAGAGCTAACTGTAAGATCAACACAAAAGTTATAAGGTCAGAAATACACTAAGTCACCTTCAATACACAAAATAAGGCACAAGCCGACATGATCTAACTACCCTGCTTCAAGATAGAAAGGAAATGCTGTCCTGACCTATGTGGCTCAGTTGGTTGTGTGTCATCCAGAAAAGTGAAAGGTCACCGGTTCAATTCCTATGCAGGGCACATGCCTGGGTTGCAGGTTTGGTCCCAGTCAAGGCACATATGAGAGGCAACTGATTGATGTTCAGCTCTCACATAGACGTTTCTCTCCGTCCTATTTCCGCTCTGGAAGGAAGGGAGGAGGGAGGAAAGGAAAGAAGGAAAAGAAAAGAAAGAACATGCTAATTAAAAAGAATAGAAAAGTATAGACCCAGGAAACAATATTTCCCAGTGACCGATAAACCCTGTGCATTAGAAAAAGAGACGTGATCAATAAACTGTCAGTATTTGGCCCTATTAGCAAGGCAGTTCCTAGAGGTAATGTTTCACTTGACAATTGTTTTTGGCACAAGGATGAGGAGGCAAACATGAAGTCCCCAGACACATAGTCTGCAAATGGGCCTGTAGGTAGGGGGCACAAGACAGGCAGAGAGCAAAGCCTTGTCAAGAAGAATGATGAACACTGGTTGCCTTAGATCAGCTTTGCTAGAAGCTGAGTCTGAGGAGATTCTGGGGCAAGTGCTTGATTGAGGTGTGCCCGCAGAAGAAAATGGGGGAGGGAAGCAGGTGGGCAGGGGAGAAAAGCTAAAGAAGGATGGAAACTCATCAGCTTGGTTTCAGGAACACTCAGAAGTGCAAATTACATCACAAAGATGGCCCCACTTTAAGAAAGGGGGCTGCTGTTGTAGCCCTTTGTCCATTAGTCACTAGCTGGGAACCACTCAGGATGAGTGGTGGTGTAACAGGGGCCCCCACAAATAGGGGAGAGGTTGAAAAGCGTGGAGGACTGCACTTGTGTGTTGCCCCAGCAACCAGGAGATGCTCCCGTGACTCTGCAGAAGAGCAGGGCTAACGCTTAGAGGTAGGGAAGTGATTAGATGGGAAGGACATAGCCTCCCACCTACTTCCACTGTGCACGGGATTATGCGGGTTGTCTTTAAAAGCGGAGCATGCGGAAATGCCACTGGCTTTGCTCTTCCCTCCCCTGGTGGTTGGTCGGTCACCAGGGGTTCAGGTTCCTGAGCCAGTGGGCCTTCGGGCAGCCGCGCCTCACTGACTGTGCAGTGGGGACTGTCCGCAGCAGTTCGCTGTGGCTCCTCCCACTCCAGCCCAGGCAGGGCCTCAGACGCACTCTACCAAGTTGTGGATTAGGGCCCGGCAAACTGGTGGGTGCAGATTCTGGAAGCCGCGTGGCCAAGAGACAAGCTCTGTGCCCCTCCCCTGCATAGAGTCCACAGCGGTACTGAGGACCAGAGCTGTGCTGTGTGGGTCATACCCAGCCAGGTGCACAGACGCACCAAAGGGCAGTGGCCAGCAGCAGAGGACAGCGCCTGGCGAGTAGGACGCTAGGGCGCATAGATTGTGAAGGATGCCCAAAGCCAGGCAGCTACTGGGAACAAGCTAAGTCACCTACATTTCTTAAAGCACTGTGCCTTTGAGTGGGAAGAGAGGTTCCTGGGCAACCTTGAACTGAGCTGGCAGAGGGTGGCAGGGTGATTTTCTTTGGATGTTTTAGCGGAAACAGGCTTTGAGGCAGAAACTTGCCATTATTTCAAACTGCATATACTTTAAATAGAAATTCCTTTCTTTCCCCACTGAACTCTGCCTCCAGAGTTTTTGCTTATGGGCAGTGGGTAGTAGGGCCCCCCTCCCCGCCCTGGTTGTTCAGTTATAGTGGGAGCATAACCTTCCTAGAGAGGTGGCCCCCATTCAAGCAAAGACCATGCTCTGACAAAGGGGCAGATGTGACCACTAGCAGCCAATGCTTAGAGCATGCCTGGTGAGGGGATAAAGGCGAGGTGCTGCAAACATCTTCTGAGCTGGCTGATGGTTTTCTCAGTGACCAGGAAACTGGGAGCACTGGTGGTCTCTCTCAGAACACACATTTTGAAGGAATCATTCTTCCCTCATCAAAACATCTTTCCTCCTTTTCTAATAAACCCATATACTGGCTACCAGTAAATAAACTAATAAAAAAAGATAATAAAACCAGCCAGTCATGTGAAACAAGGGAAACAAACCAGCCAGCAAAATAGAACCAGAGATGCGGAAATAAAGAACATACTGACAGTGATCAGAGGGGAGAGGGATAACGGGGGAAAGAAGGGGAAGGGTCAAGTCACGGAACATGTATAAAGGACCCGAGGACAAGGACAACGGGGGTGGGATCAAACGTGGGGATTGGTTAGGACAGGGGAGAGTAATGGGGAGAAAATGGGAACTGTAATTGAACAACAATAATTTTTTTTAAAAAGCTATGAAATTCCTTCTCTTCTCAAAGTATGACAGAACAACCCTTCCCCTTCTCTCTACTGCTCTAACGTCTATCCATCACCTTATGCAATAATTAAGCACTTAGCATTTGCTCTGTCTTAAGCACCGTCTTTGACTCTGGGCACCCAGTGGTGACCCACGAAATCTCTGTGCCCACGTCCAGTTCAGTGAAGGACCTTTGAGAAGTCATCTCACTGGGCATGCACTCTCTGCCCCATAAAGAGTGTTGATTCACAAAGCCAGTAAGCCAGTATTCTCTCTTGCTGAACCTAGTGTGTTTCCTGATAACACTTGTATCAGGCTTTCCTTGCCCAAGTGGACAGTCGCTGATTAGGTCTGCTTTGCTTCTCTGCCAGATTCAGACAGATGCTTTCAGTTGGGCCTTTCCCGTTGAATGTGTTGCAGTCAATCTTGTCCCACATGGTGGCCCAAATGTGGTTTAATACCCCCCCTTACCGAATAGTCATAAATCTAGGTTAATGACAAGTATGATTTCTAACATGATTTCTATATGAAAAAGGGTTAGAAGAGGGCATTGATATTGACTAAATACCTGGAACATTTAGGTAGGCAAATGATTTGGGTTTCTCTCCACATGAAAACACCAAACATTTTTTTTAAAAAATGGCTTCATACATCTGGTTTCTCTCCCCAAAAAGGTCATCATCTCTGTGTTCTTGTGAAGGTTTTCTCATTTTTCAATCTCAGCTTCAGATCACCTCCTGAAAGAATCCTCCCCTAACTGCCCAGTCGATAGCTTCCAGTCCCTCTCCCTGTGCTCTCAGTCTGTTTTTCAGTGGCAGGTTCTTCTTCACAGCACTCATCAATATTTGAAATTGTGTGTGAACATTTATTCCCATCTTTCTATCACACTAGGCTGAAAGCCCCATGGGGGCAGCAAACGTGTTTTGTTCATCATTTCTATCCAGTTCCCACAGAGTGATTGGCACAGAAAACACACTGACTAAATATCTGAGGGAACAGTGTGGTGCAGTGATTAAGACCATGGGCCCTGGAGTTACACTGCCTAGATCCGAATCCTCACCTACCACTTATTAGCTACGGGACCTTCGATAGGTCTCAACCTCAATTTGTTCAGTTTCCTCATCAAAATAGCAGCGATGTTTTTGCGTTATGCTGACATTTACAAGGACTGCTTTATATAATGTGCTTAGATAAGTACATGGTAAACACTGTTTGTAGCTTGGGTTACACTTTTGTTTGTAGTTTGCGTCAGGAAGTGAAATGCGTGGAACACTTTGAAATTGTGTGGTACTAACAGTTGTATTTGCACGAAGCAACTGAATGATAAAAATGAACTCTTTCAGACTCACTATTGAGTATTTTTCCTGAAACTTTTCAAGATTGTTTTGTTCATTTTTCAATTATCCATTTTCGTCCTAGTGAGAGATGAGAACTTCAGCTGTTGATTCTCCTAGGTGCTCCACCTGCTGGCCTCACTGCAGAGAGCCAAGAAGCAGAGGCAGGAAACTCAGAGAGCCATCTACGAATGAAGGGATCAAGAAACTATGGTACATCTACACAATGGAATTCTATGCAGCAGAAAGGAAGAAGGAGCTTATACCCTTTGCAACAGCATGGATGGAACTGGAGAGCATTATGCTAAGTGAAGTAAGCCAGGCGGTGAGGGACAAATACCATATGATCTCACCTTTAACTGGATCATAACCAACAAAAGCAGAAAGCAAGCAAAACATAACCAGAGACACTGAAATTAAGAACAGTCTAATAATAGACAGGGGAGAGGGGGGAGGGGATAATGGGGAGAAGGGTTTTCAGGAACCACTGTAAAGGACACATGGACAAAACTAAGGGGGAGGAGGGAGGCTGGGGGGGAGGGGGACTGGAGGGGAAGGGAGGAGGGGAGGGGAGAGGATGCAAATAACTGTAATTGAACAAAAATAAATAAATAAATAAATAAAAAATAAATAAAGAAGGTAAATGTGACACCACTCCCAGCACCACACAGGCTGATAATCATTAAAGCAGGTGATAGACAAGCTCCTGCATGCCTGAGCACTCCACAGAAGGGTCAGTCAGTGCTGCCCGCCATTAAACCCCTGCCTTGTGATAGGACCTCATAACCCCTGACACAAAGGAAAACAATTTGTTGCAAATGGAAAAAGAAAAGATTAAGGAAGGTGAATTTATTTTTATTATCCACAAAGAAGAAATGACATCTGTGGAGACACAAAGAAAAAAATATTCCTGACCACAAGACATTTATAATCTAGGAACTCAAACTGCGTTCAAACTATGTTGATATCTGCCATGGAGGGAAAAAGAAACAAACAGAAAATGCCATGGCGGGGGGAGGAAACAGAAAATGTGAGAATTTGCCCATACTACAATTGTGAAAAGCATTTGCTCGGCAAGACCATTTGCTTTCATAAGGCTTCCCTATGCTTAGGTGTGGACTGTTTAGAGTCTTGACTGGAGGGGCAATATCCTTGGACTTTAAAAATGTCAGTGAAATTTAAACAACGTTCTTTTGATGAGGGGCCACTTATTGTCAATTGCACAGATAAATGTAAGTTTCTCAGATCAAATAGCATGAGAGTAATCCTGCTATTGCTTTATCTGTAGAGCAAGCAAATTGCCAATGTTTATTGAGGAGAATCTCCAAGGCCCTGTGATCAGGGGACCCTCACAAACACTAACCAAGAAGTGACATGGTATCAAGAAGAAGTGATATGTAGACATGGTTCTCTCTGATCTTTATTTCTCTCTTTCTCTTTAAAAATCCATTTCATCATTCTTCCTGGAAGGAGACCCTGAATCTGAGAGCCTAATTAGTTTAGCTTCATCTGAAGAAAAGGCTAAACTACAGGATCTGGCACAAATAATGCCCCCTTTTTCTTGCCAAATCTTTTATTACAAAATCATAAGCATGTAATTCTGTAACATAACAATACCACACTCAAGCACACCATATGACATTTTAGGTGAAATGTTCGAATTGCTGTCCCTCTCGTGCGAGCCATTCACACACCCTACCACACTCAAGCAAGCCTTGCTTCTGCTGGACCCTGTAGGTGAGCCGAGGGCAACTTGGAGCAGACAGAGCCGAGGGCAACTTGGAGCAGACAGTGTTACTCACACACAGACTGACGAGAGAACTCTGGGGAAAACACACAGTTCGCCTTGTCTCCATGCCATCTTTGTAACGTCTGACCTCCTTGACCTTTTCCCTCTAAAACTCCTCTGCCTCTTCTCCCTGTCTTATATATGTTCTTACTGGTCAGAACACCCCATTTCATGTTCTCTTGTATGCTCCTCTTAAAGTTTTTTCTTGTTCAAAAAGGAGAAAAACCCATTTCTCTAGACTATAATCAGAAAGGCACAGGCCCTGCCTACTTTTATAAATAAAGTTTTTTTAAAAAATATTTTATTTATTTATTATTTTTAGAGAGAGAGGAAGGAGGAGAGAAAGAGAGGGAGAGAGACAGCAATGTATGGTTTCCTCTCACATGGCCCCCACTGGGGACCTGGCCTACAACCCAGGCAGGTGTCCTGACTGGGAACCAAACCGGGACCCTTTGGTTCCCAGCCCGTGCTCAATCCACTGAGCTACACCAGCCAGGGCTATAAATAAAGTTTTATTGAGATACATTCATTTGTTCACAGGTTGTTTATGGTTTTTTTTTTTTTTTTTTTTTTTCTGGAACAGCAGAGACTATATGGCCTGCAAAACCTAATATTTATCTGTCCCTTTACAGAAAATGTTTGCCAAACCTGCTGTCAATCCTCTGGCCTCTCTGTGTTCAATGGATGATATTTATTGCAGTTTGATTATCTGTTCATTTGTACTAAACTAAAATATCACTGAATGCAAGGTGTATTTCCTTTACCTTTTATATCTTCCATACTAGTGACATGGCTTAATAAATACTTCATGGAATCAAAGAGTTCAACTTTTTATTGTGTTCGTACTCAAGCCCTGTGTTAGGAACTGACCATATGAAGATTCACAGGCTCTCAGTCCCTGCTTTGCATAAACTCACAGATTAAGTAGTGGCTCATGGAATTACATCAAACTAAAGGTTTCTGCACAGCAAAGGAAACCGTTATTGCATGAAGAGACAACCCATGGAATGGGAGAAAATATCTGCATATCATATATCTGGTAAGGGGATAATTTCCACAATATATAAGGCACTCAAAAAACTCAATATCAAGAAAACAAATAACCTGATTTTAAAATGAGCAGAGGACCTCAGTAGACATTTTTCCAAAGAAGACACACAAATGGCCAAGAGATACATGGAAAAAATGCTTTCTAAGAACCATTTCCCTTTAGGAGGAATCCTGACTCAGAGAAGAAATGGCTTATTCCAGGTCTGAAGCGACAAACTACAAAGTGAGCTGTGATATTTTGTGCTAGAAAGAAACAACACAGAGAATGATGGGACATGCCAAAGTGACCCGGGGGACAGTTTGAAGGGACTCTCCCCAACCCCCAGTCAACTTCCTGAATTCTGAACATTAGTAATCACCATAAAGGATTTTAAAAGTTAAATGAATAAATAATGAGTCAATACTAACAATTCAAAAACTTAAAAGTGAGAGGCTAGAAAGAACATTGTTTTATGTATAAAAATACTTAAATAAAAACAACTGTATAAAAAAGTGATGAGATTTGAAAGTCTCCATTTCGTGCAAACACATAAATGCACACACACATTTAGCCAGGAATCATTACTGTAATCTATACCCACTAGGTGAAGGGAGGAAAATAAGTTTGGAGAATAGGCCATCTGCAAAATGTCACCTGGAAGATTATTTGCCAGGTGCTAGAAGAGAATGGAAATATCTGGCAATTATCACTTTAACTAAGTCATCAAATTTTATTTCACTAGTGAAATAACCTGACATCATGCACCTCTTGGAGTAATGCCATATGAAGGCCCCAACATCACCTTTGACCTATTTAAACTGAATATAATGAAGCTCTAGACATCTAGATTAAATGAAATTCAAGGAATAGCATGGACAAGTTAAATGAAAAATGTAAGGGTCTCCTTTAAGTATTAAATAATTCTAGAACAATATAAAAGTAATTTTTTTTCATCAAACACACAGAGATGTTCAATAAAGCTATATTCACTCTTGGATATTTACTTTTAATTTAGTTCTATGCAAGTGACAAACTGTTACAGGATTAAGTTTTCTGAGAAAAATATGTCCCAAAATAGATAGCCTTTAGAAGGCTGTGAAAGCAAATATCTTTATTTCCAGTATATGTCTTTTTGTATAGTCATATTTTAATATGACTTTAACATTTTTCACATGACCCATATGTAACTAAAGTAAAGCTTCTTTGGACTTTCAAAACTTTAAAAAAGTTTAAAAGATTAAAATTATTTTAAGAGGTTTTCTGAAGTTGCTGAAAACTATGCAGCAATTTTGACTGCATACCTTGGCATGCACCTAATATTTTGGTTTGGTAATTACAGAGCTATGGTATGTAGCATCATATTTTTACAGTCTTGTCATCATATTGTGGTGTCTGCAGCCAAGAGAAAAAAGGAGCAAACTATTTTTCATCCCACTTTTCCCAAGAAAAAGAGAAACAATAGCATGACAATGAACCCGTTGTATTAAATTAATGTGAATTTGGAAGTTCGATTAATATAAAAAGTAGCTCTTCCTAGCTTTAAAATCTCTTTGCTATAAAATGTTCACACTCCCATCACACTGCTTCTTTTCTTCTTTCCTTTTTTCTCTGTTCCCATCCTGGTTCACAGTTCTCAGTATCACGTTCAAATTCAACCTCTTTGGATTATCTTAAAAAATGGGAATGGGCAGACAAAAGTGCCTGAGATTGTCCCATGAAAAAACAAAGGAACTATTTCTGGGAGATCAAAGACAAACAAAGCTCAGGAGCACAGAAATTAGCAAGCAAAAACCAATTTGGCATGGTATCCCTGGCCATGTGGACCATGTCTACTTTCCACTTGCTCCATTCACATACCTGTCTGCTCTCTATTCCCATTTCTTTCCATTCCCTTCCCTGTCCCACTGCCACTTTCAGTTCAGTGTGCAGCTTCATTAAATGCAATGACAGCCACGTGTGTCATTATTGCATAATCAGTACTAGAATCTCAGGTGCACCCTGCGTTGCCACCCTTCAAGGCTGGGCAGGTTCATGGATATTCGTGCAGAAGGAAAAATACTCATGGAGTCATTGGAATGTCTGGCGTGCCTTTATTCATGGGTGGGTGAGCCACGCACGCTGCAAGCTGCATGTCTCATGTCATGGCCCTTGCTCCCCAGCATGGGACTCATAGTGGCACCGGTCCCCTTGCAAGTCTCTCATCATCATTGCACCCCAGCAGGGAGTCCCTACCTATTTAAGTACTAGTGGGGAACAAAGCCGGCAAGATGCCAGGAATTATATAACATCACATAATCCTGCGCATGTGAGTCCACTTCATGTGATGGGAGCAGTTTATCACCAGTCTCAAGGACATGAGAACACCAGTTATCAGGCCCCTCCAAGGCTGTGGGAACACAGCTTCCCTTAGTTACCCAGATACCTGGGTGAGGCAGCCAGACCGCCTCCACTTACCCTGCACACCCCTTCTTTGGCCCTCCTTTCACCCCTGAAGTAGATATGCTCAGAGGTCGTAGCGAGTAACTACGGGAGAGAGTCATGAAGTAATCTTTGAAACTAAAATGCCTTGAAAAATTCCCCCAGGATACTCTGTAAGCTATGTAGCAAAACTTAGTCTATTCAAAATATAAAAATCTATGACACACTAACTTTATCTTCAAATGATATTTTACAAGAGAAGTTTTATGTAAGTTAATTACTAGGTTTACGGAAAGAACTAAAGTGATCTGCAATCGCCATTGTTACTGTTGCCCTTAAAATCACATAATGTATCAGATGCAAAGCAAACACTGTGCTTTACTCATATTCGCAGCAAGGAAGAGATACAGAGCTCCGAAACAATTCATAAGGTCTGATCGTGTAGGGCTTCGGAAACCTTTAAGTGTAACTGTTGGAGTACAAACTCACTTTTCATAATATCTTACACCTGTAATAGCAACTTATGATTTGTAACCTAGGCCCCAGACACATCCTGGCAAGTGCCCCCTAATCCAGAATAGTTAATATTAAGTGTTTCTTGGAATGTTTGTATTTCTCAGGCTATGCCACTTGGTAAATTCCATGGTGTTTTGGCAGAGTCTCTTCACCTCCTCCTTCCACAAGTGTCTCAGGATTTCCAGCTGAAGCGATTCCACATGACTCCGACCATCCCAGGCCCCACGTCTCCTGCAAAAACCATCAGAAGTCAGCGCAAAGCTGAATAAAGCTCAAGAGAACCATCAGGTGATAATGCATTTTCCTTGGAACATCAGTCCTGAAATAACCTCTTCAGTGTCCAGGTCAGGAAATTCCCCCTGGAAGTATCAAACAGGCATTACAGCTTGAAAAATAGAAAAACTGGACTGCCCCCAAGAAGGAACTAAAAAGGTACCAAATTAGCAATACCACAAAGCCACAAACAAACCTGTCTCCTTCATCCTGTGCTCTTTTAATTAAAAACATCAGTACTACGTATGGTGTTCAGGAAACATTTACTGAGTACTCACCCTGACTGGGCAGCCTTTTACCTCTGCTCTCGGTACTGGCAATTAATTACACCTGTCCTCCACCCAAGAGCTACATTATGTAACTTCTCTCACACAGTTGTGACTCCATCTTCACTTGTTGTCTCTGAATGCCTCAATCCTAAGCTCCTTTTGTGAAGAGCTGTATCTTATCCAACGCTACACCCAGAACATACTAAAGTGCTTAGCATATAGTAGGCACTCAGTGAAGTGGCTGAATGAGTGAATGCTCAATAGAGGACTTGTCAGGCACTCTTTTGGAATATGAATATGAAAAAAAATCATTTTTGAGCTCTTTCTGTGTTATAGGCAGTGGGTTCAGAAATGTGTTCCATTGTTTTATTTAGTCCTAACAAGAGCTCTGCAAGGCAGATTATAGAGACTGCTATGAAAAATGCTGTAATTACTCTTCACTCCAATTTCTGGAAGGCTGCAGTGGAGCTCATCGCGGTTAGGAATGTGGAGGGAGGAGGAGGAGGCTAAGAAAGGTTTAAGCTGAAGGACAAAGTGGGGAATTTGACAAAAGTTCATTATCAGCAAAAACACAGAAGAACGTGCTTGGGGAAACAAAGGTGGTTCTGTTGCTGGAGACCAGCCACCACTACGGCGGGCCGGCATTAGGAGAAGCTCTCGGGGCTCGCATGAGAATGCAACTCTTCTCTGGCTGACAGAGGAGCCAAACAGGGTCACAGAGAGATTTAGCTTAATCTCTTTGTGGATCAGAAAAATTTTTGTAGCAACAATACGGAGTGGGGTTGATCTTGGAAACAGAACATGAAAAAGATTCCAAGCTAAAACCAAGAAGAAAAAGGAATGAACATGGGGGATGAAAGGCAGAGAAAAATTAAAGATGCCCACATTCTTGAGGGTTTAGTGAGACAGTGGAGAGGTTGGTCTAGAGGACTGAAAAAGCTTAATGAGTAAATAAAGCAGCACGCGTGGTCAGATAAAATTCTTGAAGAATTACTTCATACGATGTGTTTTACTCCGTGGCTCTTCTCATTGCGGTATTTGTCAAAGTCTCCAGGGACCCAAAGTACACTGTGACAGCCCATCTCCTTCATCGCTACAGAAAGTCCCTGATTGAACAAATGGTCCAGTAGTTCTTGCTTCCTGATCCTCTGGTTGTGTTGTGCCTTGTCATTCCACCGCCGCTCCACAGGCTTGAGTTAACCAGGAGAAGACATCAGAGAAAGCAACTGACCTGGTGACTTCTCCCTGGCATACCAGCATGCGAATCTAGGTTCAGGGAGGACCACGGCACTGTGGCTAGGAACTCTTGTTGGCCAAGGCAAGAGTGGTTGCTGACCGTGTTTTGGTGATAATGTTTTAAATTTAATGAACATAATAGAATGTTTATCTGGGATTTTAGGATGTGAGAAAGAGACAAGTTTCTGGCTATCAGCAGAGGGAAGAAAATACACACTTGGTTCAATGCAGCCTTTTTTGTGCCTCCAAGACCTGTGCCCATTCAGAACCAGTTTGCTGCCCTGGCTGGTGTGGTTCAGTGGATTGAGTGCAGGCCTGTGAACCAAGGGGGCGCCTGTTTGATTCCCAGTCAGGGCACATGCCTGGGTTGCAGGCCAGGTCCCTGGTGGGGCGTTCGCGAGAGGCAACTGTAACAGGGTGCAGCCAAGGGAGAGCCCCAAATAGGGATTTGTACTGGGGTCCAGAACTCGGTGTCTAGGAAATATTAGAAAAACACATATTTATAGGATGTCCTCACCCCTACAAGTCTGAGCTGGTGGATGGGACACATGGAGCAGGGCCATTGAGAGTTGTTTTGAATAGCAACAGTTTTGCAGATAACCTCTAGAACAGTCATTTAACATATCTATAACCTTTAACTGGTTTCATAGATATGTTAAACAGCTGTGGCCATGCTTTGAGCCAGGGGGATGGGAGTGACTTCAACCCATAATGTAACTGGGAGGTAACTCCCCCTGGTTACAGAGCCTGTGTGAGAGCTTGGAGATTATTGGCTCTACACCATGGGGCCACACCTGCCCGGACTTACTGTGGCAGCGCAGTAAAGCTGGAAAATTACAGGAATGCTGGCAGCTGTGGCCAACTGTGGGTGGAGTCGGAAATGGTGTGGCAGAGGAGGATTGGCACTGGGATTTAAACGCAGGTGAGGCAGCCATGAGGCATCTTTTTGGGACCACGCAGCTTGGGCACAGAAGAACCATGGACTTCTATTTCTTTTTCTGAGATACAGTGCCCTGGACTGGGCAGAGGGGGAAGAAGGACTGTGTGTTTGTGGGTATTCTAAAGGACTTTGGGATCTCAATGGAGACATTAAGTCATTACTCTTCAGTTTGTATAACTCTTTGAACAAGTAATCCCTTTCCTTTTCACCAATCTCTGGCATTGAGAGACGTCTTTCCCTGGCGGTGGGCAAGGTGAACCTAGTACGGGGTGGGGGACCCCCAGAGCAGAAGGGTGGGTCCATTCAGCAATAGTATATCGTTCACCCACCCCCCACCCTAGTCTGTTCTGTAACACAACCACACATTGATGTTTCTCCCCCTCTGTTTTTCCCTCTCTTCCCTTCTCTAAAAATAAATAAATAAAACCTTAAAAAAAAAAAAAAAAGAACCACTTTGCTGTCCCAGAATGTAGGCCTGCTCAGGTCAGTGAGGGACACTCAAGAAAATTGCCTCCAGCCCAGGCTGATATAGCTCAGTTGGTTGGAGTGCCATCCCATAAACCGAAAGGGTGTGGGTTTGATCCCTGGTAGGGGCACACAGGAGAGGGCAACCAATCCATGTTTCTCTATCACATTGTTGTGTCTCTCTCTCTTTCTCCCTCCCTCTCTCCAGTAAAAAAAGGTTTTGGGTGAGGATTAAGAAAAGAAAAATGTCTCCAGTCCATGGGAAACCCTCCGGGATCAGCAACAACAGGATGACCACAGTTAGGTAGCAGCTTAGTTAGAGAGGTGGTTTTGGAGTCCAGCCAGCTAACATGGGCGTAGGAAAGTAGTCTCCAGCATCGCCTGCCCTGCTGGGAATGGGCAGAAGGAGCCAGATGCTGCTCTAACCCATTACTGGTGTCTGGACAGATCCTGCAGTGACAGTATGGAATGCAAGGACAGCGGAGGTGCTGGCCAGGGAATGGTCCAGATGAGCATTTGTGGGGCTTCATGCTGGCAGGGCCAATAGATAACAGGTAGAGCTTTCCAAATGTCAAAAAGAGACACTTCCCTTTTGTAAGAATCAGCATCCTGCATTTTTTTTTTGTTTGTTTGAAAAATTCACTGCTCACCTTATAGCTGATAGTTACAAGGAGAGAACGGTTGCCTTACCTATAGAATAAAATCAGGTCACAATACCTGTGGTTTAAAGAAAAAATGGCCAAGAGATAGAGAGCCACTGGAATCCATGAAGGCATGAAATGGTCCCTTTTGTGAACAAGAAAGTTATGACTAAATACAGTAGGGATTTCTGGCCGAGCCCTATAAAACAGTCAAAACCCAGTGCTTAAACTCAGGCTAGTGACTCAACAAGGTGCAAACCCAGGTGGGCATGATGATTTACAGACCTGTCAAGCTCTCAGCAGTTTTCAGGTTTGCTTGGGGCGCTGCATGGCAGACTGCATAAGTCCTTGTTACCAGATGCTGGAGCGTGGGGCGGGTGGGGCTCTCAGAGCCCTCCATATGCTCATAGACTTTCTTTGTTGAGCCTAGCAGAGTTAATGGCAGTAGACTGTTAAGTTTCCATTCCTCTTTGGGTTTACTTAAAAGTTGACTCAGAAAAGAAAGGAAATCAAATATTTAAAAAATCATATTTGGCTCACTTTTCAACTCATTTTCAAGGAGCACAGTTTTTTTCAATTTCATTGAACTTAACAGGGATAGCCCCCACTTACATGCATTCACAAAATAAGCTTTGCCTTACAAGAGAAATAAGACGGCCAGGCTCTCTGATGATTCTTAAAGTGTCATCACAACAATAAATCCATTCATTTTATTAACACATAATAGGTTCCAACAGTAGTAATTTTTTTTAGAATAATCTATCTCAATCATCTCAGAGAAGAATGCAAATTAGGAAAATCAATGTGTGTTCCAAAAATTTGATTATTTTCCAGTTATTTGTGCTTTGAATCCAAAATAGGAAGAGGTGGGCTACAACTATATCAGTAAATAAGCCAATCCATTCAGGATAATTTAATTCATTGAACAACTATATTATAGTACTTCAAAAACCAAACCACCATTTAATACAATATCTGTGAAGTAAACGGCTTTATGTTCTAATTTAGGATAGGAAAGAAAACGAATCTGCACACCGCCTCAGTGTGTAGCACAGTGACCGGGCACCTGGGTGTGAGACCTGGGCCAAGTGCTGTTGCACTCCCTCTGGCGATGACTTCTCTCGCAGTAGGGGTTGGCGGTGCTCCAGCCAAGTGGCCAGCTGGGGGCTTCCTGGGGTTAGGATTAGAGCTGAGACAGCGCCTGGGGAAGTGTCAGGAGCAAAGGCTCCCCTTATTCTCTCTTCCAATTCTTTTTTTTTCCTGGCAAAAAAAAGCCTAGCAACTATTTAGTTGAAACATTGACTCATAAATGAGAAGTGAATTATGTTTTTCCCTCATTGCACAAAGTAATTAATTAATTGTAATTATTTAATGCCCTCTTTTCCACTCTAAGATGGCAAGGACACTATCTGTCTCATTCTTCGCTGCACACCAGCACAGATCCTTCCTTGCACACGCTAATACATTTGCATTAATGAAATAAATGGAAAAAATAAATTAATCAATGTGTGCAATTGATGACAATGTTTAGGAGGAATTTGTAGAATGTTACATATTTTCTTCTGGCATTAGAAAAATCATCCACAGGACCAGTCGTCATATTATATGTGAAGAACAAGAGAATTTACAAATTTATAAAGTGCTTCACAAATAAGGTTCCCATATACACCTCACGAACCCTCAAAGCAGTTCTGAGTCACACTGGGTGGCACTGAGAGGGCCAGAGATTCCAAGAATGTCCTTCAGATCCCAAATATCCAGACACCTTTCAGCTCCAGGAATGTCTACTCGGTATCAGCCTGCATTGATTTGCAGGTGCTCCCTCCCCCATCCACATCAGAGATGGCCTTCCTTGAGAGTGATCACAGTAAGAAACACTGCAGTTCTGGGAAGTCAGAACTCGCATTTACTGTTTATCAAATCTTGACTTTTTATTGATGTAGCCAATTTCTTCTTAGAGAAGGCTGGGCTTTGATCCAACTTGTTACACTAACAACATTCTTACATTCAGACAAAAGTGTTTCCAAAACTTAGGTCCACTTCAGAGGGCACCTTGATACAAGCAAAGGGGGCACCAGATGGATTAATCCCCCTCTGACCAGGCCACAGGTTGTGAGGCAGGACCCTGCAGAGAATGAGCCCAGACAGATATCTGATTTCAGGGAGCACTTTCACTTCTTTACCCTCATTCCCCACTTACCGCCCATTCTTAAACAATTCTGCAAGAGAAAAGTCTCTTCAAGTTATATTCGAGAGGTGATACACCTGGGGGTAGAGGAATTCTTAAAAAAAAAAAGAAAAAGAAAGAAAGAAAGAAAGAGAGAAAGAAAGAAAGAAAGAAAGAAAGAAAGAAGGAAGGAAGGAAGGAAGGAAGGAAGGAAGGAAGGAAGGAAGAAAGAAAGAAAGAAAGAAAGAAAGAAAGAAAGAAAGAAAGAAAGAAAGAAAGAAAGAAGGAAAGAAAGAAAGAAAGAAAAGAAATCTTCACAAACCTCAGAGGGGCCCCAACATGTGTACTTCAAAAAAAAAAGTGGATCGCCCTGGCTGGTGTAGCTCAGTGGATTGGGCGCGGGCTGGGAACCAAAGGGTCCTGGTTTGATTCCCGGTCAGGGCACATGCCTGGGTTGCAGGCTAGGTCCCCAGTGGGGGCCATGTGAGAGGCAACCATACATTGCTGTTTCTCTCCCTCTCTTTCTCCCTCCCTTCTCTAAAAAAATAAATAAAATCTTAAAAAAAAAAAAAAAGTGGACCAGTTTTGAAATGGTTGGGAAGCCAACTCCAGAGTACCCACCTTCCAGCCCTTTCAACCACAAGCCATTTTAAGAAATACATTTTACTTTCGGGCCATACACACATAACACAAGCAAGCAGAAACAAAATTTTGCCGAAGAATAGTTATCCTCACTCTATACTCTATTTGCTAATCTTTCATATTGCATTAACATTGTTTTTTTTCAGTGTGAGCTTTTAATGACTTAAGACCTCCAGCTTAATAAACACTTTTAGAAAATGCTGACACCCGTTTCCAAGGTCACTTCAGAAAGTTTACTTACTAGCAGGTTTTTCTCTTGGTTTCACCACTGTGTGTCACGATCATTGCTAGCTCTGCTTTCCTTGTGCTCCTTAAAGCTCCTAAGCATGGGAAATTACTCAGTCAATTTTTCTGTTTAACCACCTCTCAGGCCAATACTGTGGTGGGCAAGGGTTTAGTTTTCCATTGTTTTCTGATAGAGCCTTATAAAAATGGGTTGACTTGTAAGCTTTAGTTTGGAGTACATATCATGCTACAGGTCAAAAGTATAACATGGAAGAGAATTGAGTAAGATTATTTGAAAAAATATCATTTACATGTACTTACACTTCTAAGATCTCAGAGTCTTTAGAATATGTAAAAGGGCAAATAATGGGACTGTGTAAGAGTGATAGGAAAATATATTAAAACAATAAAATCATTCCTCATTGTGTACTATAGAAATCATTGAATGTTTAAGAGGGAATCTCAGAAATTATCTACTCCAATGTCACACACTCATGTTCCATTTCTTTTGATTATCCTTATAAAATTATATGTTTTGAACTTCCAAGAATCACAATAAAATTTTTGCAAGTGCAAGCATGTTTAAAATCACATTATGATATGTAAGATGGACCTTTTTAGGCTTATCTTAGTGTAAAACCAGAAGTAAAGTAGATTTATGAAAGCACTTTGGACGAGTCTCCTATTCTTCAATTAAAATACTTATTTGGCTTCTTGCCATGTTTAGTCTCAACCAAATAATGCTGATAAACCAAATATTCATAGACAGATATGCAAATTTCTACTTATTAACACCTTAGATTCATTTTAACCTTTCTCATTAAGAGCAAAAATATTGATAATAAACTTCTTCATTCTGTCCATCTGTAAGAATTAAGCAACAATGTATCCAGCTAAAAAGAATCCTTAATTCTAAATACTTATGATGAAGACAAATACCATATGATTTCACTTATATGTGTAATCTAAAGAACAAAATAAGTGAAGGAACAAAACTGAAACATTCATAGATACAGAGGGCAGAGTAATGGTTGCCAGAAAGGAGGAGGTTCGGGGGACTGGGTGAAAAAGGTGAAGGGATTAAGAAGCACAAGTTGGCAGGTACAAAACAGTCACAGGGATGTAAAGTACAGTCCAGGTAATATAGTCAGTAATGTTGTGATAACTATATATGGTAGTTAACTAAGAATTAATTAATAATCCTGAAGACTGTGTTGTAAAGATTTTCATTCTAAAATGACAAAAATCATGGACAACAATAAGAAAAGATACCGTTGATGTGATTTTCATGAATAACTACCCAAAGCTAGAACACTTTAGCAGCACAAGTTATTCGGTCACTATGCTGAAATTTCCCAGAAATATTCTGAATGGAGAGGAGAAGAAACATGTTTTTATTTTAAAGTTACCAAACCATAAGGTATTTTGACAGTATATAGGTAAAAAATGTACTGTACCATTGTTTTCTTAAGGAAATGCTTCTAGAAGAGTCATATGACCAGACAATTAATCAAGCAATATAATATAATGCATTTGATTAATTTTGGCCAAAATTAGTACAGTATTAAAAAAAAAAGCTTCATCAGCTAAAGAAATAAATTTTAGCAGGAAAAGTCCCACGATGTCCAAAAAAATCTGTAATAGGCCAGAGTGAACTGATGAAACATAAGGAAAATAATAGGGCTAAAAGCATAAAATCAGTACTTGTTATTCCCAACATAACTTGTGATTTAGTATAGAGGAAATATTGACTCAGAATACAATTTCAATAATGCTTAATAATCTGCTGAGTGTGTAAAATTTTACACATTGCCAAAGAGACAAAAAGAAAACTAAAGGCCAATATACTGAGTAACTCATACAGGCTTTTCAAATGAAAAACACTCACTTATTATGAAAATTATTACTTTTTTTGAATGACCTATTGAAAATTAAACATTTATTGCCTTCCTATACAAACAATTAAAGTAAAATTTCTCTTTCATCTAGCTTAATTATTACAATTATAAATTAATAGGTTCTGCCTTGCTAAAAGTCTAATTTTTAGATTATGACTCTCAGCATTTGGAAAATCATTTGTTTCCATCACTCAGCTAAAAGCTTTCAAGAGCTCAGAGAAGCTGGATCATCAGTCTGGAAGCCATACAGTCAAAGGAAAGTTAACCACAAAATGCAAACTTGCTTTTAAGTTCACAGGGCAGTTTATTAAGGTTACTCTCATACTTACTGCAAATTGAATCACACAAAAGTCAATACATAAAAATATATTGCCTTTGTTCGATAAGGATGTTTTCTCAGCCCATGCCAATATTCTACCTAGATCTGCAAAGTCAGCAAATCAACAAGGAATTCATATCTATGGAGCCTTAACTCACTCCCGGGGGTAAGGGTGAAGGGAATTATAACAATATTGTAACAGCCTAAATGTTCAATAATCTAAGAAACTTTTAGTTTATTTTAGTTTTATCTTAGTTTAGTTAACTTTAGTTTTTTTAGCAGAAAGTATAATAAGGGATGCACTAAAAGAAATCCTTTAGGTAGCTGCTTTTTTGCTTGATTGTTCTTTCTAATAAAAATAATCTTATTTATACCACATGTAGAACATATTATTCAAATATTGTCATTCTTTATGCCAGAAAAATAAGTGTTAATATAAATATAGTTCCATAATTAGTTAATATGGAATATTTGTAAGAAATGCTGAGTTGAATAGCATAAATATTGTGAACTTTATTTAGGGACAAACATTCACAAAAAAATTCAGTTATGCAGGTAAAAATGAACAAATTCAAATATGTCAAAAATGTTCTTTCTTCTTATTCACTTTCTTTTCATGCTCATTCACTATTTTGTAAAGCATCTAAAATCTTAATTTTTTGCCTTTGGGTCACATGTGTTCGGTTTTATGTAAGCAGCACTTTGGTGGCTGCTGGCCTTTAGCTGGAAGATACAGACAATGTGGAGTGGCCAAGGCCTCAGAGTGTATATGCAATGGCACCTTCTAAGATGGTTTTCTTTCCCAAAAAACCTGAGATTATGCAGCCACCTTGCAGGGAGAGGTGAACAAGAAGGCCAGAACAGGGCTGGCTGTACTTTCAAATTTCTCTAGAATTGTTTTGTCAAAAGAAAAAACTGGTGAGAAAGGTCTTTCTTTATTTTCTCTCCAGTACTTGTTTGATTTAGAACTTTAGTTTCATTGTTAATCCACATGGATGGGCTATAGTTATCTGTATGCTACAATTTTACACAATTGTTTCAAAATCAATTGTTTAATTTCTGTTAAGCAAATTGTTATTTGAAAATAATAGTTTGAAATATCATTAGAGTCAGAAAGCTTGGCCCCTCTGTCCTAATTACTAGGCAGAAGAACGGTCCCCAAGGTGTCCACATCCTAACACCCAGAGGCTGTGAATATGTTAGGTTGTGTGGCAACGGAGAAAGCAGGGTTGCTAATAAGCTGACCTTATAGTAGGAAGATTATTTTGGACTTTTTGGGTGGGCTCAATGTAATCACAATGATCCTTTAAAATGGAAGAGGGAGGCCAGATAAGAGGGTCAGTGAAAGAAATGTGATGAAAGAAGCAGGGGAAGAGAGAGGCTGTGTTGCTGACTTGGAAGGGGGTGGGAGGAGGGCCACACGCCAAGGAATGCCAGTGACCTCCTGAAACTGAAACACGCAAGGAACTGGGGCATTCCCTAGGCCTCCAAAGGAGCAGCCCAGCTGACATCTGGATGTAGCCCAGGAAGACCTGTCTTAGACTTCTGAACTACAGAAGTGTAAGATAATACATTTTTGTTGTCTTAAGTCTCTAATTTTGTGGTAATTTATTACAACAACAATACAAATCTAATACAAATAGTCATCCTGCTTTCTAGAGACAAAAGCCACAAAATCTCTTTGAGATCCAGTTCTATTATGTGTCAGATAATTAGGTTACATTAGGCTTTTAGAGCTCTAAAACCAGGAAACACCATGAAATATTATGCCTTTTCAGTTGGGATCACGAAATACATGACAGAAGAGCCACCTGATGCTATTTCCCATAAGCCCAGGGAGAAGGTGAAGTTTCAGATATGATGAAGAGCATACATAATGGAAGGGCAACTACATAGACTCACAGTAGTTCCAGCATGCTTGGATGCGAGACTCATAATATTAATCTTTACTGATTGCTTACTATGCATCAGACATGCATCTAAATCATCACTAATCTTTACAAGAGACTATCTTTTAAAGATGCATTTAGAATTCTGTCTCATTCTACACGGCCATGAATAAGATCAGATACCATAATGGTACTTTGTTTTCACTAAGCTTTTAATTTATTGAAAAACTATGTTTTGATAATTAATATTGGAATAGTGAGGTGTGACTATGGCAATAGGAGTACATCCTCACTTAATAAATTACTATCATGAATACAATCCTCCCCAAATGGTTATATCCTAACCAGAGTTCAGTAGAGAATATAAATTTAAGTATTTTAAATGAGAAAAAAATACCTTGGTTATATGTGGTGGGTGGGGGTTCTACCAACACATTTTCAGCTTCTCTGAAAAACAAATATTAGAGATTATTCTCTGAGGTCATAACTCATGTTACTAGAAATATGTATTCTCTCTGCTAAGGCAGCCAAGTATCATCTTTCGAAGGGATCATTCCTCCTGTGGAAAGAAAACTGCCAGCAGAATTAAGAAGGAAAAAGGGCACTAGCTTCTGTTGAGTGTCCACATGCAAGTCCCTTTATCAGGAAGCTGGGTGGTGTAGGGAGTGAATGGCAGGTCTGAGGGAGCACAGACCTCTTGCTGCAGGACTCCAGGCACCAAAGCACCCCACCTCAACAGGGCGGAAAGGAAAAGAAGACTCTAGGTAGAGACCATCATTCTCAAAACTAAAAATATAAGCCCTACAAAAAGCCCCAAGATGTTTAGGAAAATAGTCAGATGACTGGTTTTCTTTTTTTTTTAATCTTTTTTTTACTGTTATTCCATTAAGTTGTCCCAATTTTTCCCCTTTTGCCTTCCTGTAACAGGGTGCAGCAGTGACGGGCGGGGGGCGGAGGGAATAGGGATTTGTAATGGGGTCCAGGACTCAGGGTGTCCAGGAAATATTAGAAAAAAAAATAGGATGTCCTTACCCCCACAAGTCTGAGCTGGGGGATGGGACACATGGAGCAGGGCCATTGAGAGTTGTTTTGAATAGCAACAGTTCTGCAGATAAGCTCTAGAACAGTCATTTAACATATCTATAACCTTTAACTGGTTTTATAGATATGTTAAACAGCTGTGGCCATGCTTTGAGCCAGGAGGATGGGAGTGACTTTAACCCATAATGTAACTGGGAGGCAACTCCCCCTGATCACAGAGCCTGGACATGATTGGCTCCACACCACAGGGCCACACCTTCCTGGACTTACTAGGGAATGCTGGCAGCTGTGACCAATTGTGGGAGGAGTCGGAAATGGTGTGGCAGAGGAAAATTGGAATTGGGATTCAAACCGAGGCGAGGCAGTCATGTGGGGTCTTTTTGGGACCACGCAGCTTGGGCAGAGAAGATCCATAGATTTCTATTTCTTTTTCTGAGATACAGTACCCCAAACTGGGCAGAGGGGGAAGGAAGGACTGTTCATTTGCGGGTATTCTAAAGGACTTTGGGATCTCAATGAAGATGTTAAGTCATTACTCTTCGTTTGTATAACACTTTGAACAAATAATCCCTTTCCTTTTCACCAATCTTTGGCATTGAGAGACGTCTTTTCCTGGCGATTGGGCAAGGTGAACCTAGCACAGGGTGGGGGACCCCTGGAGCACAAGGGTGGGTCCATCTGGTAATAGTATATCATTTGCACCTCCCCCCAACCTGGGTCTGTTCTGTAACATTCCTCCACCCACAATGGAATACTATGTAATCTAAAGAAAGAAGGAACTCGACCTTTTGCGACAGCATGGATGGAAAAATGAACATTATGCTAAGTGAAATAAGCCAGGTGGTGAAAGACAAATACCATACGATCTCACCTATAAGATGACTGGTTTTCTGTGCAGCATCTACTATTTAAACATTTGAATTGAAAAGATAATTTTAGGAGGAAGTCATTGCTTACCTCATCCTCTCTGGGAAGAAAGAACATTACATTATAAGGTTACTAAAGAAAATGAAGAAAGAGACTTTTAGTGTTCAAGCTTACATTCAATTGCCATAACTCTTGAAGGACAGAGAATAAAAATGACAAATAAGAGTCTTGTCAGCAGTCACAACAACTCTACATTGCAGATGTGCTCAGTTGTTCAATGAAGATTTCATAGCAACTGTAGACACCCCAGCCTTGTCAGTAACTAGCTTATCTAAAATGTATGTCTATAAATTTCTGTAGGCTGCTGACCTCAGGGTTATAAAAAGGCCAGAATCCATTACATCAGGAATGCCATAGTTGGTAGTTTAATTTTAAGGTACATATGATTGATCTGAAATTTCCATACTGAATATGTATAGGGTAAGTGTGTTCATATACAGATCAATTTTAAATATATTTCTTTAATTAATGTATATGTATAATACATTTTTTCATGGTGGATAAGACGATATTGGGATTTTTAAAATATAATTTTGGCAAAGTTTATTTAATTATCACAATTTAGTTTAGTAATGACTCCCTGAACATGAATGGGGGTTATATTAAAAATAAGTAACCTTCTTCTGGGAAGAGTCCCTCTTGGTATTTAATGAAAAATATGGCAGTTGTCACTTACAGGAATTTCCTGTGTGTGGAGGGGAGTGTGAAAAGTAGCTACACTAGTAGATCCTTACTCATCAGTGTCCTTGCACCTTGGGTGCCTTAACTCCATGAGACAAAATTACCAATATCAGAAATGACATCACAATAGATTATACTGATATTAAAAGAAGAACAAGGGAAACATATGAACAACTTTATGACAAAAAGATCAATAATGTAGACTAAATGGCCAGTTCCTTGAAGGAAACAACCTAACAAGCTTACTCAAGAATTTGAGAAACTGAATTCTACTATATTTACTAATGTAGTTGAAAAAAAAAAACTCCAGGCCCAGAAGTCTATTGGCAAATTTTACCAAACATTTAAGGAATAAATATAGCAATTATAGACAAATTCTTCCACAAAAGTATGTTAGAGGGTTATTACCCTACTCATTCTATGAGGCTAGCATTACTTTGATACTAAAAACAGATAAAGATATTGAAGCAAATGCCCCTTATAAACATAAATGCAAAAAACAATCTAATAAACATCATATACATAGAATTCAACCATATATAAAAAGGTAGTGAACAGCATTAAAAATGAGATGCCAAGGGATAAATCTGACAAAAAGATGTGAAAGATTTATCCACTAGAAACTATATACCACTTCTGAGAAAAATGAAAGACAGAAATACATGGAGAGATCTATGAGTTTGTAGATCACAATGCAGGATGGTTAAGATGTCAGTTCTCCCCATACTGATTTATGGAGACGCTGCAACCCTGATTAGAATCCCAGTATACTTTTGAGGTGGGGGTCGGTGGGGGAGGGAAGAGTGGGGGAGAATGGAGACAACTGTACTTGAACAACAATAAAAAATAAATAAAATAAAATAACTGATAAAAAATGAAATAAAAAAGCTAATTCTAAAATTCATATGGAGAGGCAAAAGGCCTAATATAGCCAAACAACTATGTAAAAAAGAGAACAGAATTCAAGGACTTATATTCCCACACTGAATTCCTATTACAAAGCTAGAGTAATCAATTCAGTATGCTATTGGCATAAAAATAAATAGACTAATACAATAGAATAAAGTCTGGAAACAGACCCACATATATATGGTTAAATCATTCTTATCAAAGGTACAAAGGCAATTTGGTAGAAAAAGCATCATTTATTCAATAATTGGTGCTAAGATAACTGGATATTTCTATACAAAAAAAATGTAATCTAAACTTCACACCTTATACAATCATTAACTTGAAATGTAAAACCTAAAACTTTAAAGCTTCTAAAAAAAACACATAGGGCTAATGGGACACTGAGAGTTTTGTAGACATGTATAGTTGTTTCTCTGGGGTAAATGCCTGAGAGCAGAATTTCTGAGTCATATGACATGTGTATGTTTAACTTCTACTGAATCATAGTATAAATGGAGAAATTATAGATTACTAGAATTGGTTTATACTATTTTATTGATTTTCCAGGAGAACATAAACAAGGAACAGTGGTACAAAAAATAGCAATGACAATATTAGCCTTCAGATAAAAATACAGCATATCGAAATAAGTAAGCTATAGTTAAAGCAATGCTAAGAGGAAAATTTGTGGCACTAAATGCTACATAAAATGAAAGGAATGTCTCAAATCATTAATTTAAATTCTTATCTTAATAAACTAGAAACAGAAGAGAAAAATAAAATCAAAGGAAGTAGAAGGAAGGAGATAATAAGAGGAGAAATAAATGAAACTAAAAACAGGAAAACAATAGAAAAATCAATGAAACAAAGCATTTTAATTATAGTTGAAATTACACATCAGTATTTGTAGTGCTATTTAGATCATTTATTTCATCTTGGTTGAGTTCTGGTAGTTTTCCGTTTTTGAGGAATTCACTCCTTTCTTTAAGTTGTTGAAGTTGTGGGCTTAGAATTGTTTGACGTGTTATTTACTATTCTTTAATGATTATAGAATCCATTGTTTCCTTTCTGATATTGGTGGCTTCTTATCAGTACTGCTAGATGTTCATCAATTTTGTTGATTCCTTTTTGAAGAAACAGCTTTCTGTTTCATTCAATTTTGAGAGCGGCCTTTTAAAAACCTATTTTATTTTATGTTTTACGTTACCATTTATCCTCTCTATACCTCTTCCACCTCCACTCCTCACCCCCACCGTCACCTGTTGCTGTCAGTGTCCTTGAGTTCTTTACTGGCATGCCAGAGCACTCTGCTGAAGAGTGTTAAGGGACTGCGTCAAGTCTTCAGTTTAGCACAATTAATTCACACATGGAAGGAAACTTCCCTTGACTGATGACTGAACTAGAACAATCCAAAAGAATTAAAGGACATAGACAGTACTCAGAACTCAGAGCAGGTCACAAATAGTCCTCGTTCTGGACCAGCTAGAGTGGAAAATTTGAGGAATAACATGGTGGTGGGTCACCTGAGGTTTATTTTAATCTTTCAGATATCCCAGAGTAAGCGCTGGAAGGGTCTCCAACTCAGAATTACCAACAGAAATAGATGTTTTTAGATGCAAGTAAAGCATTGTTTCTCTGGCTAAAGTACTTAAAAGGCAGAATCCAGCAAATTTGCCGCCTGGTCCTCCATTCACTAGAAGACGGATACCCAGGCCTGGCATCTCCTGTGATAACAATGATATAGAGTCACCAAAGGCTAGCTTTTCTCAACACACCATACCTACCCCTCTCTTTTTCACCTTATAAGTCTGAATAGATGATTTTCAATTTTCAGTAAATTAAAAACACTTTATATTCCTCCCCCTACCTTTTTCCATGGACTACGTGGTATGCTACTTAGTTTTCAAATATTTGGGGATTTTTCCCAATATTTTTCTGTTATTGACCTTTAAATTATTTTTATTGTGAGCAGAGAACACTGTGAGCAAAAAGGACTTGGATCCTTTTTGTTTCATGGCCCAGAATATGGTTCTTCTTGGTAAACGTTCCAGGTGGAATTTTGAACACTCTACTTGATGCCCCATGAATTATGAGGTGTTCCACTCTGACTGCTGGGAACAGGAAATATTCCTACCTAATGTAAGCTCCAGCTTCATTTCCTCTTTTCCTTTAGGGTGGGTCTTTCCCCAGCATGGGGTATTTTCCTTACATTTATGCAGTGATTAGTACTCAGCTGAAGGCTCAAGAACAAAGCCCTTCGGAGCTCTTTCTCTGTGAAGCTCTTTCTTCCCTGGTATTCCCTGTCCATGAAGTGCAGCTGCTGTGCCCTTCCCAGACTCAGCTTCCCTTCTTAACTCAGCAATATCACACTGGTTCCCCTTCCTTGTGCAGTCACCTAGCTTAATAGGGCATAGTTGAATTCTCATGTATGCATCCACATTCAAAATGTTGTTTAGGCTTCAGCCTAAACAGTCTCACAGAGATGTCTGAGATATTTGGAAAATACAAGAATATTTTAATAGATTTTTTTCTGATTATTATAGGTAAATATTTTTGTTACATCAAAATCCATTAGTCTGTCATTCACTTGGAATGGATCGATTATCTATATGTGATTTTGCTAATCATGCATTCATCATTTGGGAAATACTGACTCAGAGTTATGCTGACTTTAAAAAATATTGGTACATTTCATTACACAATATATAAGAAATTCACAAATGCTCTCATTACAAATCTCAGCATACATTCTTTAAAATTGGGAAGAGGTCAGGCTCACAGTAGCTATTACAATTTTCCAAGAATTCTAATTTTCAATGGAAAGCTTTTATTTTATCATCGACCACAAATACTGTCCTTTCTTTTCTTTAAAGGGACAAAATCGGTTCACTTTTAAGAAAAATTTTGACCAAAACCAAAGGCTGAGGAACTGCAGTTTGCCAGTTGCTGTTTCAGTAACAATTGCATTGATCACCACCGACGTAATTGCACAAGTGCTTTTGCACAGGGCATCCAGTCTCCTCCAGCAGGCAGACTCCCCATTGCTCCACACAAAATGTTACCAGAACTACTCAGGGCCACATTTCAGACACTTGATAATATGAACATTTCCACCAGGTCCATTCTTAAGTGAGACTGACATACCGTTTTAACTATGTGTGGCAGTGAATAGCACAGTGACGACCTAACAGTTTTTTGCCACTGCCTTGATTTGTACTAAGGTACTAACATTTCTTCCCATTTTTGAAATACAAAAGTCAACATGGTTAAAAAGGCAACTAACATTTTAGTTTTATTTTTTAGCTGCTTTGACCTCATGAATTTCTTGAAAAATTCACAGAAAGTACAGGAGCCCAAACTTTTCCCACATCGAGAACCACTCGCTTAGGAAAACTACATATGATTACACTCTGCACCAACGAATGAACCAATTCTCTCTTGAGTTTGACTGATTTCCAGCTCTTTCCCCAACTCCATGCCAAAGCTCTTCTTAACTTTACATCTGCTACTAGGTATAGTTATGAAATGTGATGACATGAAATAGATAAATCTGATTTTTCTTCACAGCCAAGTCTTACCTCTACCTCCTTTTTCTTATTTGTCATTCCATGTTCTGCTTTTATGCCATTCCATGTTCTGCTAGGTCAGAGTTATAAGAGCTAAGAGCATTGTTCTTTTCTGAATTAGAGAATTTAGTGCCAAAAACTATCTAAGCTATGCTCAAGCAGAGTTTTCTTTCTTTTGATCCTGAATGAAAAAAACAAAACAAAACAAAGTCTAAACAAAAGACATCCAGACCAGGAGGCTTGATGTTGCTGCTGAATTTTAATGTTCAGACACACTGTCTTGCCAGAAATCTGACTTCTAGCCACAAACTACTGCCAGGCTTCAGGTTCGTTTCTATTGTGGAAAGGAAAGTATATCTTTTAATTGGGAAAATATATTTTTTTTATGAGATTATTTTGTTATAGTTATTGACTATTAAGTTTAAGAAAACATATTTGAATAAATATATACTTTAATTATTTCAAATGAGACATAAAATTATTTGAAGGCTACCATTTTCATTGCTATTATTTTATACCAGCACCCTTTATTTTATCACCTACTGGAAAATCCTGGCTGTCCCATCCCAGACCTTGGTGTGCTAGGCCACCAAATCTTGCAGTCCTATCCCTTTCTAAATGGTCTATCCTGAAACAAATCTTCAGCCAACTAACAGAACTGGGTAAATACATAGGCATCTTCCTATCGAAAGTATTCAAAAGGCTCCATAATCATCCCTGATAATGATTTTTAATGATTATTATTTTAGGCTAATTACTGATAGCTCATTAAACATCGTGTTTTCATGTTACTTAGAAGAGGTAATATACTAGAATATTACTCTTCACATCCAAGATAAGATACACCCAAAGTTTTAGCTAGTCACTGTGGCAGTGATTTCCACACGTGTGTGGGCACGCAGTCCTGAGAGTTTGCACGTTTTGGGCGCAGCTCCGTGTGACTCCTGTGTGAGCGGGTGTGGATCGTGTCTGTGGGATGGGAGTTCTCTGGTAGGAGTTTGGCAAGGGTGTGTCTTGGGGAATTCTGGCTTGCTGATCTCTGAATGTTGCTTTCACCTGGTCCTGTCTGCCGCCAGACGTGGATCAACATCCTGATGCCTTGCTGTGGATGGTCCTACCTGTTCTGCTTAATCCCATGAGTGGTCAATCCAATGTAAATGTGTCTTGGTCCCTCTAGTGGGACCCCCGGCTGGGCGACCCATGGGGTCTTTCTCCCCAGGTCTTGCTCCCCAAGATGGGGGATGGTGGAGGAGACCCGTGGCCGCCGGATTTCTTCTCCCCGCGTGTCTGAGATTTATACACGCACTGGTTACGGTCAACCCATGGGTCCCGGCAGGACCGAGCTACCCCACGACAAGTCACCTAGGAAGATCCTGAAATGTGGGAGACAAGTGAGAGACAACGAGTGTGAAGGAGTAGAGGGTACTGCATGGGAGATCTGTGGTATCTTGTTCTTAGAGTTATTTAGAAAATGTCTAGTGTATTGTCAACAGCAATGCTTTGTGTCAGTCACCAACAAGCAGGTTTTTATTAACTGGTTTGAATTAACATGTAAACGACTTAGAGAGATCCTTATGTCACAAAACGGACCCAGAGGTTTATGGGGTCCTTCTGTCACTGTGAGTTCTTTGCCCACTGCCAGGAAATGGAATTATGGCTCTCAATGTCAGAGTTTGGTCTAAAGGAAAGGAACTATTTATTCAAAAGTTTTATAGATCTAGAGTAATGGCAGAATGTTGCCATTAAATACTCAAAGTCCCTTAAAACACCCACCAAAACACACAGTCCTTCCTTCCCTCCTTTGTCCAGTCAGGCCAGTCAGGCCAATCAGGGGTACTGCATCTCAGGAAAAAATAGAAGTCCATGGCTCAGCTAGCTTCAGGTTCTTCCCAGTAATCTGTGCTCGGCTGACAGGCCTCTTCCAGTTCCCAGCACCATCAACTGTGTCACTGTGATCTCCAGTTCTTAATCCACACCCACATGGCACCTTCTTATGGCAAGTCATTTCACCCCTTACCCTCCTTGCAACGTCTCACACTGTCCCCATTCCTAGTCCTGCATTGTCTCTCCTGCATTCTTCCATGTTGGGGGGTTCCACCTGCAGAGACCCCAGCTGCCACAGATGAGAATAGGTCTACAAGACATGATCTGCTTGGGGATGAAAGCTGCCCAGTCTCTCAGAGGAGAAAGACATTGAGCCTCTCTCTCAATGGGCTTTTAGTTTGTGTAGGAATGCAGGGGGTGTATGTAAAGCTCATCAATCATTGTCAGGTAGTAATGATCAAGGAATAGATAACATTCAAAGAACTATAAGGGCTTATTCTGAGTCAGGGTCAGATAGATGGAGTGACACCAAAGGTCCATAAAACTTGGGAAACAAACTCATTTTATGCTTGGATCCTTAACATTTAAATTGAGGGCATTCTTAACAAAGCAAGTTTCACAGAATTTTATGCATTCTTTCTTAGACCTGATCGCCCCCTGGGAACTGCCTGTTCTAGCACAGGGCCATACCTGCTTCCCACCTCCGGCATTGTTTTAGGCTTAAGTCAGGCAGGGGAAGTAAGGCAGCCAAGAGATTAGGAGACTTCTTACAGATAGAATGAGGACTCAGGCTATGACAAAGCCGAGGGGTGAAGGTCCAGCACCCCCTTTTTCTTTTTTTAAACATTTTATTGATTAAGCTATTACAGTTGTCCCATTTCCCCCACTTTATTCCCCTCTGCCCCGCATACCACCCCTCCCACTTTCCGCCCCCCACCCCGCTTTAGTTCTTGTCCATGGGTCATACACATAAGTTCTTTGACTTCTCCATTTCCTATACTATTCTTAACCTCCCCGTCTGTTTTCTACCTACCACTTATGCTACTTATTCTCTGTACCTTTTCCCCCTCTCTCCCCCTCCCACTCCCCTGTTGATAACTCTCCATGTCTTATATAAATCCCTTTAACATTTCATATAATAAAGGCTGGGTTATGATGAATTCCTTGAGCTTGACCTTATCTGAGAAGCACTTTATCTGCCTTTCCATTCTAAATGAAAGTTTTGCTGGATAGAGTTATCTTGGATGTAGGTCCTTGCCTTTTATGGCTTGGTATACTTCTTTCCAGCACCTTCTTGCCTGTAAGGTTTCTTTTGAGAACTCAGCTGACAGTCTTATCAGAACTCCTTCATAGGTGATTGTCTCTTTTTCTCTTGCTGCTTCTAAGATTCTCTCCTTATTTTTAATCTTGGGTAATGTAATTATGATGTGTCTTGGTGTATTCCTCTTTGGGTCCAACTTCTTTGGGACTCTCTGAGCTTCCTGGACTTCCTGGGATTGGGGAAGTTCTTTTTCATTATTTGTTCAAATAAGTTTTCTATCCCTTGGTCTTCTTCTTCTTCTTCTGGCACCCCTATAATTCAGATGTTGGAATGTTTAGAGATGTCCTGTAGGTTCCTAAGCCCCTCCTCATTTTTTTTGAATTCTTGTTTCTTCATTCTTTTCTGGTTGAATGTTTTTTTCTTTCTTGTCATCCACACTGCTGATTTGAGTCCCAGTTTCCTTCCCATCCCTATTGGTTCCCTGCACATTTTCCCTCATTTCCTTTAGCATATCCTTCATTTTTTCATCTAATTTGTGTCTAAATTCAACCAATTCTGCGAGCATCCTGATTACCAGTGTTTTGAACTGTGCATCTGATAGGTTGGCTATCTCTTAGTGGCTTAATTGTATTTTTTCTGGAGTTTTGATCTGCTCTTTCATTTGGGCCATTTTTTTTTATTTATTCTCTCAGCGTGCCTGTTATGTGTAAGGGGGTGGAGCCTTAGGTGTTCATCCCCTTTTTCTATAGTCCCCTAAGTCGTTCCCTGATGGCCCCTTCCCTACTATGCCTGTCTTAGGTTGTTCCTCCCTTAAGGAATCTTACCCATCATTGACTATCCAGCCACCCTCCAGGGGCCAAGCAGGATGAGGTAAAGGGAGGAGAGGCTGTGCCCCTGACGGGAGGATAAGTTTTGTCTCCTTAGTGGCTTATGGTCCCAAGGTCTTTTAATTCAACCTTAATCATGGGGGATTACAGCTTCTGAAACCAGGCAGGGCAGTTCTCAACACTTCCTGCTAAGAGAGAGCTATGCATGTCTACTACATCTTGCTCTCCTACTCCCTAAGCTATATGGTAAAGGAAGCCCCAAAACCACATGGTTTAAACCCACATGGCTGCCACACCTGGGTTTAAATACCAGTGCAAATCTTTCTCTGAAACCCCATTTCCAACTCCTCTAACAATCAGCTATACCTCCTAGCATTCCTGTATTTTTCCAACCTCTCTTGGCTGCCATAGTTAGTCCAGGCAGGCATGGCCCCGTGGTGAGGAGCAAACCATCTCTAAGCTCTCATGCAGGTGTTGTAACCAGGGAGAGCTGCCTCCTAGTTACATCATGGATTGAAGTCATTCCCATCTCCCTGGCTCAAGGCATGACCACAGCTACTTAACATATCTATGAAGGTAGCCAGTTGTTATAGATATGTAAAATAACTGTTTTCGCATATGAGGTGTGAAGCTGGCCAACTGTTGATATGCAAAATAACTCTCAATGGCCCTGTTCCATGTGTCCCATCCCCCAGTTCAGACTTATGGGGGTTGGGATATCCTATATTTTTACATTTCCTGGACACCCCGAGTTATGGACCCCATTACAAACCCCTCTTTGTGGGGCCCTGGCTGTACCCCATACAATTATATATAATATATCTCCATTTTCATAAAAATAAAACAACTGTCAATGACTATTTTACAGGACTATGAAATATTTTTTAGGAAAAAGTTTCTGCTTTCCTTAAAAATTATACACTCATTTATTAAGAACTGGAAGCTTGTAGAATACAAGTGATGATAAAAACTTCTATGGATTATAGCTTAAATATCAACCGTGTATATCCTAGAAATGAGTAGAGGGCATAAGCCTGCTATAGAAAAATAATTGGAATAAAAATACAATGTTTAACATATCTAACTTAGTCTTTCTTTGTTCTTTTTGACTTGAGGAAAATAAAGGCAAAGAGCTAATGAAAGGAATGGGAGGAGCAATGATTGCATTGCCTTTGACTCTTGGATTGTTAGTACAATATAATATAAAATAATCTTCTTCTAGAACATCTTAGAACTATTATTAGTGTACTAATAAATTGCCTAAAGTCTGGAAACATAGGAAAGGAAATAAAAAGAATAGGTGAACTAGAAGATCAGTTGTAATACATAAAAATAATTTCATTTTTATTTTTGTTTAAATTATGTCATCTTACAATTTATATGTATATATATATAAGTATAATATATAATATATATTATTATGTGTATATATATACATAACCTCATAGCTATTTCTGAAATTCCTAGTTTTACTAGAATCCTGGTTGTCTGAACAATGAAGGTACAATTGTTACCTTGCTCCTCAAACAGTGTCAGTTGCCCATAACTCTTTTCAGCCTAGGAAGAAATAAATAGCTTTCTTTGTGCTACCACACATAACTCCAATACAAGAAAATTAGCTTTAATGCTCCAAGCAATTCTTAGAAGTGGCAAAATCACATTGTGCTTCATGAAATCCATTGCACTGGCTGTCTTTTATTTTCTCCTGATACAACATTGAAAATGAAACTGTCTGTGCTCTATCATGTACCACAGTGATGTTTATGTCATCATAGAAAACATTTGTCATATTTTGAGGCTGCCCGGTATTTTTTTAATGTTATTTATTGATTTGAGAGAGGGAAAGAGAGAGAGAGAGACAGATGACTTGATTTGTTGTTCCATTTATTTATGCATTTACTGGTTGACTCTTGAATGTGCCCTGACCAGGAATTGAACCCCCAACCTTGGTGTAAGGGGAGGATGCTCTAACCAATTGAGCTTCCCAGCAAAGGCCATGCTCGGTATCTTTGAAAGTCCATCTAATATTTGAAGAGTTTCTTACCCTATAAGTCCCACTGTCCAAGATAGAGCCAGAAATTCACCTTCCACCTCCCTTGAGATCTAGGCCTCATGTGGTACAGGCTTCCACTCAAGCACACCAATGAGAAACTTAAGTGAAGAAGACAGCAATAAGAAAGCCTGAAACACCATTCCTAATGAAAGTGATGGTGTGAGCCATGGACTCTTTGATGACTGTGATGTTTCTAAGCCCACCTGTCTGGCCACTCCAGAGAGGCTGGAATGTGCTAACACCCTTCAATAAAATCCTCTCCACCTTTAACTGATCTTGGGTTTTGTGGCTTGAAATTAAGACTTTAACTAATAGAGTGTTTTGTATTCACTGACTAAGGATTGCCAGTCCTTTAAGAATTGTCAGTTTTACTGAAGGTGTAGTAGTGCCCCAGGCCCATGTGTAGCCCTAGATAGGCTAGTACTCACACTCTGCATGAAGATAGAGCTCTGAATCTGGAAAAGCATTCAGAACCTGGACTTCAGAGTCAAGAAGACCTACCCCTAGAAGGTTCGATGAGAAAATTTATATTACATGCATAGCCACTGAGTATAGTAAGTAGCCTGGGCCCATAGTAGGTTCTGCATCCATTAGCACTGCATACTTTTATCAATAGCTTTTTAAAACATCTATTGTTATTGTATATATTTTATATAGAATAAGAAGTAGAACCAAAAGGAAATAAAATAATTCTTAGAATTATAAAGCCATGAGTGGAGCTAAGATTCAAAACCACTAACCTTTTTGACATCTAAAGCCTATTTCTTTTCTACTCTCCAATGCTACATATATGCAAGACATAATCTTCCCAAAGTCTACTCAGGAACGAGTAGATAGTCTAAAGAAATTGGACTGAAACACGCTCATAGGAAAATCTAGAAATAGATGGATTCACTAGTGAATTTCACCAACTGTTTAAAAATCCATAATCCAATTCTACAGAAAAACTTCAGAAAATTAAAAGGGTAAAATAGAATTACCATATGATCCATAATTCCACTTCTAGGTTTTTATCTGAAAGAAATGAAAACACTAACTCAAAAAGATATATATTCATTGCAGCATTATTTACAGTAGCCAAGACATGGACGCAACCTAAATGTCCATTGATGGATAAATAAATAAAGAAAATGGGATATTGTTCAGCTATAAAACAGATGCAAATCTTGCCAGTTGTGACAGTATGGATAAACTTTGAAGGCATTATGCTAAGTGAAATAAGTCAGAGAAAGACATATACTGTATGTATATGTATTTGTATGTATATGTATGTATTTGTATAATCTAAAATCCAAATAAAAAATATGCCCTCCAAACAAACAAACAAAAATGAACACGTAGATACAGAGAACAGATTGGTAGTTGGGGGTGAGGGGTGGGCTAAATGAGTGAAGATGGCCAAAAAGTACAAACATCCAGTTATAGAATAAATAAGTCCTGGGATGAAATGTAGAGCATGGTGACTTAGTTAATAATATTGTATTGTATATTTTGAAAGTTGCTAAGGGAATAGTTTTTAAAAGTTTTCATCAAAAGAATAAAGTTTGGGAGTTCCAGCCAAGATAGAGGCGTAGGTAGAAACACTTTGCTTCCTTGCACAACCAAAAGAAGGATAACAACTAATCTAAAAACAATAAACAATGAGAAGTGCCAGAAAACCAAATTGCACGGAACTCCAACAACCAAAGAGTTAAAGAAAGATTCGTCCAGACCGGTAGAAGGGCAGGAGGGGCAGAGTCAAGCAGCTGAGCAGAGAGGACTTGCTGCAAGGCTGTGGACTGTGTGGGCAAGGCAGGGCTGGTTGAAGGGGAAACTAAAGACTCAAAGCTAGCTGTTAAATACTGCGGGGATGGCCATGGTGGGAGAGACTCTCAGTCTCATATGAAAGAGTTCGTTGGAAAGGGGCTAGAGCAGAGCAAGCGAGTTGTATTGTTCTCTCTCTGACCCCTTCCCTCACCCAAAGACAGCACCACAACACAGCAAAGAGGGTTGCCCGGCCCCAGTGAATACCTAAGGCCCCAACCCCTTACAACATAACAGGTGCACCAAGACAAAGAAATATGGACCAAATGAAAGAACAGACCAGAACTCCAGAAAAAGAGCTAAGCAACAAGGCGATAGCCAACCTATTTGATGCAGAGTTCAAAACACTGGTAATCAAGATGCTCACAGAATTGACTGAGCTCAGTTACAAAGTGACAGAAGAGATGAAGGCTACCCAAAGTGAAATAAAGCAAAATATACAGGGAACCAACTATGAAAGGAAGGTATATGGGACTCAAATCAATGATTTGGAACAAAAGGAAGAAATAAACATTCAACCAGAATAGAATGAAGAAACAAGAATTCAAAAAAATGAGGAGAGGCTTAGGAACCCTTGGGAAAACTTTAAATGCTCTAGCATCAGAATCATAGGGGTGACAGAAGAAGAACAAGAGCAAGAAGTTGTAAACTTATTTCAACAAATAATGAAGGAAAGTTTCCCTTACCTGACAAAAGAAATAGACTTCCAGGAAGTACAGGAAGCCCAGAGAGTTCCAAAGAAATTAGACCCAAAAAGGAATACACCAAGGTACATCATCATTAAGTTACCCAAGACTAAAGATAAGGAGAGAGTTTTAAAAGCAACAAGAGGAAAGGAGAGAGTTACCTACAAAGGAGTGCCCTTAAGGCTATCAGCTGATTTCTCAAAACAGACGTTGCAGGCAAGAAAGGGCTGGAATGAAGTATTTGAAGTCATGAAAGGCAAGACCTACATCCAAGATAACTGTATCCAGCAAAGCTATCATTTAGAAGGGGAGGGCAGATAAAGTGCTTCCCAGATAAGGTAAAGTTAAAGGAGTTCATCATCACCAAGCCCTTATTATATGAAATGTTAAAGACACTTATCTAAGAAAAGGAAGATAAAAAATATAAACAGTAAAATGACAAAAAACTCACAACTATCAATAACCAAACCTAAAAAAAAACAAAAACACAAACTAAGCAAACAACTAGAACACGAACAGAATCAGAGAAAAGGACATCACATGGAGGTTTTTCAGTGGAGAGAGCAGGAAGGAAGAATGGGGGAAAGGTACAGGGAATAAGAAGCATAATTGGTAGGCATAAAATAGATGGGGAGAGGTTAAAATGGTATAAAAAACAGAGAAGTCAAAGAACTTATATGTAAAACCCAGGGACATGAAGTAAGGGGAGAGAATGCTGAATGGTTGGGGGCTGCAGGGTAGAGAGGGGATAAAGACAAAAATTAGGAAAACTGTAATAGCATGGTCAATAAAATATACTAAAAAAAGAAGAAGAAAGTTTGTAACTATGTACGGTGATGAATGTTAACTAGGTTTATTGTGGTAATCATTAAGTCTCAATTAAAAAGAATTAAAGTTGAAAAAGAAAATGAAGTTGAAGAAGGAATACTTCCTTGCACATTATATAAGCCAACATTATCAGACACCAATACAAGATGAATGTGTTATAGAAAAAGTGAAACACAGACCAATATCCCTTTGAAAAATCGGTGTGAAAATTCTAAGCAAAATTTCAGTAAATCAAATCTAATCTATATAAACTGATAATCAAACCAATGGAGGTTATCCTAGGAATGAAAGATTGGTCGAACATTTGAAAATTAAGCAATGTAGTTGCCCATATTAACACACTAAAAAGCTATATTATTTGCTTCATATAGGCAGAAAAAAGCATTTGGCAAAATCTAAGATTCATTCCTGATTTAAAAAATAAATAAATAAATAAAAATAAAAAAACCTTTAGCGAACTAGAAATAAAAGGGAACTGCCTCAACCTGATAAAAGGAAAATATGAAAAACCTAGAGCTATTGTCATATTTACTAATAGAAGACTGAATACTTTCCCTCAAAGAATGTCTACTCTCACCACTTTTATTCAACATTGTGCTAGAGATTCCAGCCAGTGCAGCCAGGCAAGGAAAAGAAATAAAAGGCATCCAGATTGCAGTTGAAGAAGGAAAACTCTCTTTATTTTCAGACAACATGAATTTCTGTACAGAAAATCTGATGAAATATACAAAAAATACATTGGAATTAATGTATGTATTTAGCAACATGGCAGGATAAAAATCAATATAAAATTCAATTGTCGATCAGAGAGAAGATGGCGGCGAGATAGAGGGGAGCGGAGTCCACCTCCTATTTCCCGCTGGCGAAATACCTAGCTGATTTTCTGAGGAACAGAGCAAACACCCAACGGTATTCCAGCATATATGAAGATTGATGACCAAGATTATAAGGGAAATTGAATGATTGGAAGGTAAGGAGAGTGCTTTGGAATGAAAAGGTCCCCTGGGACCAGTGTGGGGAGCAGAGCAGGCTGGAGCCCCAGACCCGGCAGCTGCCGGGTCTGCTGCAAAATTCTTGGGAGAGACCCAGGTTGGGATGTGTGAGAGATCAGGTGCTTATTCGGACTGGTGGGCGTAAATAGGAAGAATTTTTCAAAAAGAAAAATAGGAAAAAAATAGACACTCCCAGCTATTTGGAGAGGCCCTGTCCCCAACAGCCCCCAGATTAGTGCACAGCTGGGGATTGGAGGCCCAGGGCAGCCTGCCTGCCCAATCTCCAGAAGCACCAGGGTGAGTGCACAAACAGCGTCCCTCGGCCCGTGGTCCCTTGCACTCCCATCAAGGGTGAATTGGAGACTGAAGGAACCCAGTGACCCGCAGCCTATCCCTGCCAACTCCAGAAGAACAGGGAGCAGTCTGCAACCAGTGGCCCCGGGGACAGTTGTGGCTTGCACAGCCAATCAAGGGGAATCAGGGACTGTGCGCACCCAGTGATCCACAGCCCACTTGTGCTCACTTCAAATATACCAGGGATGGTGCACAACCAGGCTCCCCAGCCTGTAGCTCCCCAGCGCCAAATCCAGGGACAAAAGGTGACAGTGAACACAGGTACACAGAGCTCAACCCTGGATGGCTGAGGACAAAGCGTTGGCCACCCAGCCCCTGCGCACGGAGCCCTGCAGGGCTGACTGGCTCTGTAGGAGAAAGGCAGAAGAGCCCCGTTGAGGGGAGCTGCAGTCCTCATAAAATCTTGACTCAGTGTTGGGGCCAAACTACCCAGAAGAGGTGCTGAGAGTTCCAAGCATCTAAACCAGCAAGAAGGCAGTGGGTGAGTTGCCCCTAATTTGGTGGACCTCAAAAATGGCACAACGACAGACCCGGTCTGGACCCAGAAGCACACCTAGGAACTGGGCTGGAGGCTGGACAACAGAGAAGACTGCATCTCAGGAAGGGAGAAAAGCAAAACTAATATCTTCTCAGCCTGATGCAGACAGGAAGACCAAAAGAGCAGGCCTGGCAAGACACTTTTAAAGCCAGCTAGCAGAAGTTTTTTTTTCTTCTTCTTTTTTTCACCATTCTTCTTTCTGTCCTTCTTTATTTTTTTAAAATTCCTTCTTCCTCCCTCTCCTTTAGTATTCCTAGTCTTTTCATTTTCATTCCTCTTTTCATTTCTTATTTTTTAATTTTTTGTCTTAATTTATAAAAAATAGGAAATTTTTTTTCTTTTCTTTTAATTCATTCTTCCTTTCTTCCCTTCTTTCTTTTTTTATTCATACTTCCTTCCTTTCCTTATATTATTCTTTCTCCGCTCCTTCACTCCTTTTTTTTCTCCTTCCCCTCTCTCCTTTACCCACAGGTGAGACATTAAAACCTGGAGCTGTGAAGAGACCAGAGTTAGACCCAGACAAGGGTCAGCCCAAAAAACAGAGACAGTGATACAAATTTAACTTCACTACTCCAGAGAACTTGCAAGGTGGGAGCAGTGAACACCAGTACACCTACTGGAAGAGGAAATCCATCAACAAAGGAATCACCAACACAAAACAACAAAAGAAGGTGAAGGAGGAAGTGGAACCCACACTAAACTCAATCCAGGACCGAATGGATAAAACACCAATTGGTGGAGAAATTACTCACAACAAACAACTGAATAAGAGTGAGAGAGAAGTCTCAAAACCTTGTTCACACAGAAGAATCAGCTTCAACACAACCTGTCCACACCCACAAAACAGAATACAAGGTGTGGTGGATGGAGTGACCCTCAGTTAACTAGCTGGAGAAAAGGACCCACAAAAGAAAGACCCAATAACAACCAAAACCCAAAGACATACAGAGAGCCAACATAAATGACAGTCCACGACCAGCGAGCTAAGGAGATTAAGGAAACTACACAACTGAATCTCGCAGGCATTCTACCATAGAAGCTCATACCATAAAACCAGGGAGTCAGAACAGATCAATTTAAGAAACAGAGGCTAGCAAGAAGAGTCTCACAAACAATGGGAAGACAAAGAAACAATCCCAAAATGAAAGGAAAGGAGGAAGCCCCAGAAAGAATGATAAATGAAACAGGCAACCCAACTATCAGATATTGAGTTCAGAGCATTGGTTATCAGGAAGCTCAAGAAGCTTGATGAGCTCACAGAAAATTATCAGAAACAACAGAGAAACTACAACAAGCTCACTGCAAACTATATCAACATGAAAAAGGAAATAGAAAATATCCAAAAGGGCCAACAGGAAATGAAGAATACAATATCTGGACTGAAGAACACAATAGAAGGAATCAAAAGCAGGTTCAATGAAGCAGAGGATTGGATCAGCGAGCTGGAGGACAAGGTAGAAAAAACACCCCAAAAGAGCATAAAAGGGAAAAGAGACTCAGAAAGAATGAAGAAGTATTAAGGGAAATGCAGGACAACATGAGACATAATAATATTCATATAATTCATATAATCAGAAGGAGAAGAAGAAGAGCAAGGGATAGAAAACGTGTTTGAAAAAGTAATGATGGAAAACTTCCCTAATCTGATAAGAGAAAAAGTCACACAAATCCAGGAAACACAGAGTCCCAATCAAAAGGAACCCAAACAGGCCCACTACAAGACACATCATAATTAAAATGGCAAAATTCCAAGACAAGGAGAGAATCTTAAAAGCAGCAAGGCAGAAACAAGAAGTAACATACAAGGGAACCCCAATAAGGCTAGCAGTTGACTTCTCAATGGAAATCCTACAAGCCAGAAGAGAATGGCAAGAAATATTTCAAGTAATGAGAACCAGAGGCCTGCAACCAAGACTACTCTACCCAGCAAGGCTCTCAATCAAAATAGATGGCCAAATAAGGAGCTTCCCAGACAAAAGAAGTCTAAAAGAATACACCTCCACCAAACCAGCTCTGCAAGAGATGCTAAAGGGACTGATTTAAGGAAAGAAAGGAAAAGAGAGAGAGAGAGAGAGAGGAACACAAATACAAAAAAATGGCAATGAATAAGTACCTATCAATAATAACCTTAAATATAAATGGATTAAATGCTCCAATCAAAAGACATAGACTAGCTGAATGGATAAGAAAGCATGACCCACACATATGCTGCCTACAAGAGATCCACCTCAGGACAAAAGACTTACACAGACTGAAAGTGAAGGGCTGGAAACAAGTTTCCAAGCAAACAGACAGGAAAAAAGAGCCAGGGTAGCAATACTCATATCAGACAAAATAGACTTCAAAAAAGGGACATAAAGAGGGACTCAGAAGGACACTTCATAATACTCAAGGGAAGAATCCACCAAGAAGACATAAACATTGTAAATATATATGCACCCAACACAGGAGCACCCAAATACATAAAGAAAATCCTGGAGGACTTCAAGAAAGATATTGATAGCAACACAATTATAGTAGGGGACTTCAACACTCCACTGTCAAAAATGGACAGATACTCCAAACAAAATATCAACAAAGATATTGTGGCACTAAACAATTCCCTAGAAGAAATGGACTTAACTGATATATATAGAGCCTTTCACCCCAAAGAAGCTAAATACACATTCTTTTCAAATGCGCATGGAACATTTTCAAAAATAGACCATATGATAGGATACAAAACAAGCCTCAACAAATTCAAGAAAATTGAAATCATATCAAGTATTTTCTCTGACCACAAGGGACCGAAATTAGAAACCAATCCAAAAGAAAAAAACCCCAAACACTCAAAATCATGGAGCTTGAATAGCATGCTATTAAACAACCAATGGGTCAAGGACGAGATTAGGGAAGAAATGAAAAAGTTTCTCAAAACAAATGAAAATGAACTTACAACAACCCAAAACTTATGGGACACAGCGAAGGAAGTCCTGAGAGGGAAGTTCATAATGATACAGGCCTACCTAAAAATAAATAAATAAATAAATAAATAAATAAATAAATAAATAAATAAAAAAGAAACATTTCAAACAAACAACCTAACCCTATGCCTACAAGAACTCAAGGAACAACAACAAAGACAGCCCAGAGCAAGTAGAAGGAAGGAAATAACCAAGATCAGAGCAGAATCAAATGACATAGAGACTAAAAGCACAATTCTAAGGATCAATGAATCCAGGAGCTGGTTCTTTGAAAGCATAAACCAAATCGACAAACTTTTAAGCAGGCTCATCAAAAAAAAAAGAGAGAGGACCCAAATAAACTCAATCAGAAATGAAAGAGGAGATATTACAACTGATGCCACAGAAATACAAAGGATTGTAAGACACTACTATGAAGAACTGTATGCCAAGAAATATGAAAACTTAGGTGAAATGAACAAATTTCTAGGAAAATATAATCTTCCAAAACTCAATAAAGAGGAAGCAGAAAGCCTGAACCAACCAATAACAGCAGATGGAATTGAAGCAGTAATCAAAAAACTCCCGACACACAAAAGCCCTGGACCAGATGGTTTCACAAGAGAATTCTACAAAGCATTTAAGGAAGAAGTAACACCTATCCTTCACAGACTATTCCAGAAAATCCAAAATGATGGAAGACTCCCAAACTCTTTTTATGAAGCCAGCATCATCCTAATCCCAAAACCAGATAAAGACACAACAAAGAAAGAAAACTTCAGGCCAATATCACTGATGAACATAGGCGTTAAAATCCTCAACAAAATATTGGCAAACCGCATCCACCAATACATTAAAAAGGTCATACACCATGACCAAGTGGGATTCATCCCAGGGATGCAACAATGGTACAATATTCACAAAACAACAAATGTAATACATCACATAAACAAAAGCAAAGACAAAAATCACATGATCATATCAATAGATGCAGAAAAAGCATTTGATAAAGTACAGCACCCATTTATGAAAAACACTCAGCAAAGTGGGAATAGAGGGAGCTTTTCTCAACATAATAAAGGCCATATATGAGAGACCTACAGCCAACATTATACTTAATGGGCAAAAACTAAAATCTTTCCACTAAGATCAGGAACAAGACAAGGTTGTCCACTATCACCACTTCTATTCAACATAGTTCTGGAAGATTTAGCCACAGCAATCAGACAAGAAAAGGAAATAAAAGGCATCCAAATTGGAAAGGAGGAAACAAAACTGTCATTGTTTGCAGATGACAATAGTGTACGTAGAAAATCCCATAGACTCTGCCAAAAAACTACTCGACCTAATAATTGAATTTGGCAAAACAGCAGGATACAAAGTCAATATCTAGAAATCAAAGGCATTTTTGTATACCAACAGTGAAATATCAGAAGCAGAAATCAGGAAAAAAATCCCATTAGATATAGCAACAAGAAAAATAAAATACCTAGGAATAAACCTAACCAAGGAGGTAAAAGACCTGTACTCAGAAAACTACACAACACTGAAGGAAGAAATCATGGAAGACACAAACTAATGGAAACATATACCATGCTCATGGATTGGAAGAATCAACATCATCAAAATGTCCATACTACCCAAAGCAATTTATAGATTCAATGCAACCCCTATCAAAGTACCAATGGCATATTTCACAGATATAGAACAAACACTTCAAAAGTTTATATGGAACCATAAACGACCCTGAATATCAGCTGCAATTTTGAGAAAGGAGAGCAAATTAGGAGGGATCATAATACCTGATATCAAAGTGTGTTACAAGGCTACTGTAATCAAAACAGCCTGGTACTGGAATAAAAACACAGATAGACCAATGGAACAGAAGAGAGCCCAGAAATAAACCCGAGTCTCTATGGCCAATTAATTTTTGACAAAGGGGGCAGAAGCATGAAATGGAATAAAAATAGCCTCTTCAACAAATGGTGTTGGGAAATCTGGATGGCTACATGCAAAAAAATGAAACTTGAGCACCAACTTACACCATACACAAAAATAAATTCTAGGTGGATAAAAGACTTAAATATAAGTCACGACACCATAAAAGTCCTAGAGGAAAACATCGGTAGGAAAATCTCAGACATTCCACGCAGCAACATCTTCAATAATATGTCCCTTAGAGCAAGAGACATAAAGGAAAGAATAAACAAATGGGACCTCACCAAAATAAAGAGCTTCTACATGGCTAAAGAAAACAGTACTAAAATAAAAAGAGAACCAATTGTATGGGAAAATATATTTGCCAGTGATACCTCAGACAAGGGTTTGATCTCCAAAATATATAAAAGTCTCCAAAATATATATACACATGACTCCACTCCAGGAAGACAAAAAACCCAATTAAAAATGGGCAAAAGACATGAACAGACACTTCTCAAAAGAGGACATAGAGAGGACCCAGAGACATATGTAAAGATGCTCAATATCATTAGCCATCAGAGAGATGCAAATTAAAACCACAATGAGATACCACCTCACATCGGTCAGAATGGCCATCATCAACAAAGCAACAGATAATTGTTGGAGGGGATGTGGAGAAAAAGGAACCTTACTGCATTGTTGGTGGGAATGTAGACTGGTGCAGCCACTGCGGAAAACAGTATGGAATTTCCTCAGAAAAATAAAAATGGAACTGCCTTTTGACCCAGCAATTCCACTACTGGGATTATACCCTAAGAGCCCCGAAACACCAATTCAAAGGAACCTATGCACTCCAATGTTCATAGCAGCACAATTCACAATAGCCAAGTGCTGGAAACAACCTAAGTGCCCGTCAGCAAATGAGTGGGTCAAGAAACTATGGTACATTTACACAATGGAATTCTACACAGCAGAGAGAAAGAAGGAGCTTATACCCTTTGCAACAGCATGGATGGAACTGGAGAGCGTTATGCTAAGTGAAGTAAGCCAGGTGGTGAGGGACAAATACCATATGATCTCACCTTTAACTGGAATATAATCAACAAAAGAAAAAAAGCAAGAAAAACATAACCAGAGACATTGAAATTAAGAACAATCTAACAATAGCCAGAGGGGAGGGGGGAGGGGACTAATATGGGGAGACGGGTTTTCATGAATCATTATAGAGGACACATGGACAGAACCAAGGGGGAGGATGGAGGTAGGGGAGGGAGGTGGGATTGGAGGGGGTAGCAGGAGGGGAGGGGAGAGGATGCAGACAACTGTAATTGAACAACAATAAAGTAATATTAAAAAATTCAATTGTTTTTCTATACACAGATTATAAATGAACATTTGGAAATTGAATTTGATAAAAGAAGGATAAATCTGACAAAATATGTATAAGTCCTCTACACTCTATATTAGTAAACATTGTTGATAGAAATTAAAGAAGATCTAAATAAATGATAAAATATACCATATTCACTTACACGAAGACTGAATTATTATTGCTAAGATATAACTTCTCCCAAAGTTGGTCTGTACATTGAATTATTTATTGCATCCCAGTCAAAATCCCAGAAAACATTTTTTAATTGAAAAGCTAATTCCAAAATTCATATAGAATTGCATTGTATCTAGAATAGCTAAAATAGTGTTTAAGAAAAAGAACAAATTGGGTTACTAACACTACCTGACGTCAGTACTTATACAGCTACAGCATTCAAGACAGCAAGGCATTGTTATCTTGATAAAGAATTTGATTAACTCAAGAAAATAGAAAATCTAGAAACAGACCCACTTCTTAATAAACAACTAATTTTTGACTGAGATGCAAAAGGCAATTCAGTGGAGAAAGAGTAGTGTTTTTAATAAATGGGGCTATAAAAATGTATATTCAGAGGAAAAATCCTAAAGTTCAAATCATACTTTATACAGTTTATCATGATTAATTCAAAATGAATCTACAACTGTTACAGAACAGACCTGGGGGGGAGGTGAATGATATACTATTACCAAATGGACCCACCCTTGTGCTCTGGGGGTCCCCCCTCACCATACTAGGTTCGCGTTGCCCGCCGCCAATGAAAGACATCTCTCAATGCCAGAGATTGGTGAAAAGGAAAGGAATTATTTATTTAAAAAGTTATACAGACTTAGATTAATGACAATGTTTTCATTGAAAATACTAAAGTCCTTTAGAATACCCACAAATGCACAGTCCTTCCTTCTCCCCTTTGCCCAGTCCAGGGTACCAAATCTCAGGAAAAGAAGTAGAATTCCATGGCTCAGGCAGCCCCTCTGTGGTTCCAGCACCATCAGCTGTGTTGCCGTTGCAATCTCCAGTTAAATCAAAACCATGTGGCACCTTCTCATGGCCTATCAGCAAGGATCCTTTCACCCCTTTTCTTCCAGGCAAAGTCTCTACTGCTTCCTAAGCCACATAGCAAAAAGGGTGCACCCTAAAGCTACATGGTCCCAACTTTTGCTGAAGCTGCATGGTCCCAAAAAGCCCCAACATGGCTGCTGCACCAGAGTTTAAATCCCAGCACCAATCTTCCTTTGCACCCCCATTTCCAACTCCTCCCACAATCAGTTATACCTGCCAGCATTCTCATAATTGTCAAGCTTTACTGGGCTGCCATAATAAGTCCAGGCAGGTGTGGCCCTGTGGCATGGAGCCAATCATCTCCAAGCTCTCACACAGGCGTTGTAACCAGGGAGGTGCCTCCCAGTTACATCCTGGGTTGAAGTCACTTCCACCCCCCTGGCTTGAAGCATGGCCACAGCTGTTTAACATATCTATAAAACCAGTTAAAGGTTATAGATACGTTAAATGACTGTTCTAGAGGTTATGTGCAAAACTGTTGCTATTCAAAATAACTCTCAATGGCATCTCATCCCCTAACTCAGACTTGTGGGGATCCTATATATAGGACATCCTATATATATATATTTTTTCCTAATATTTCCCGGACACCCTGAATACTGGACCCCATTACAAATCCTCATTTGGGCTCCCCCACTTGGCTACACCCTGTTACAGAACTTCAGTGCAAAACCTAAATCTACAAAACTTGTCAAATAAAAATGGTTAAAAACATTGTGACTTTGCATTGGGCAAAGATTTTTTAGATATGACACCAAAACACAATCCATTAAAAAAGTTCATAAATTTAACTTTATCAAAATTAAAAATGGAAATCCAAGCCACAATTATGAAGAAAATATTTTAACTTCTATATATAATTTTAAAAATCCCTCACATCTAGAATTATAAATAATTCTGAACAAACTTTGCCAGAGAAGATGGCAAACAAGCATATAAAAGTTTTCAACAATATTTATTATAGAAATTGAAATTAAAACCACAATAAGACAGCACCTATTACAATGGCTGTACTTATGAATACTGACCATAGCAAGTGTTGTTAAGGATATGGAAAAGACAAAATTCTCACACAATGCTGGTGGGGCTTTATAGTGATATAAGCACTTATTTAAAAAAAAGTGGCAGTTTCTTAAATAGTTTAGCTTATACTTCCCATATGATTTAGCTACTTAAATTCTAGATATTTACTCAGGAAAAATAGGTATAGTCCATACAAAGACTTGTACAACAATATTCATAATAACCTTAATTGAAATAGTAAAAAATGGAATCAACCTGCATATCCATTAAGAGGTAAATGGATAAACACTTTGTGGTATCTCCATACAATGGAAAACTCAGCAATTAAAAAAAACATGAACCATTGATACATACAACAACATAGATAAATCTCAAAAAATTATGCTGCATTAACAAAGCCAGACAAAAAACAGTCCTATTATATGATTTTATATAAAATTGTGGGAAATACAAATTAACTTAGAGTAACAGAAAGCAGATCTATTTGTGCCCTTTGAAAAAGAGAGGGACAGGGTAGAGGATTTCAAAGGAACGTGAAGAAACTTTGGGGGATGATAGGTATGTTCACCCAATTCATTATGCATGGCTTTAGTCACAGACTATTTTTGGTGATGACCCATGGTCACCTACCCTATTTCTATCAGCTATGCCTAACAGCATGCTGAGAACTCCTTTCCCTCTTCAGCAGAAGCATGGTTTTGCTACAGAACACTAGAAGACTTCACTGTCACTCTCCAAGTGGGACTTGTCATTTTTGTGTACCACAGATATCTCTGTGGGATCTGCCAGGTTACCTGTTCCAAGGAACAGGCCTATTTGTACCCCGGAATGGACCTGCTACAGAACCTCTTTCTTATTAATTCCCCTTAAAAAAGTGACAACCTTTATAGTCACTTGATATATGAATTGAAGCAAAATTGCTAGCTTCAAAACCCAAAGAGGACTTCTAAGCAATATGCTTTTTTTTCAATGGAAGCAGATGAAAAGTTGAATAACTTGGCATTTCCTTTGAAGGAAATGCCCAGACATTTCTCAGGTCATTGGACTTCATTAATGTGATGGTTGCCTCAAACTTTACAGGGTTTTTCTTTCCAATTCACTAGCCCACATGTACGTTAACAGTATATTCTTTTTTTTTTTAAAGATTTTATTTATTTATTTTTAGAGAGAGGAGAAGGGAGGGAGACAGAGAAGGAGAGAAACAGCAATGTATGGTTGCCTCTCACATGGCCCTCACAGGGGACCTGGCCTGCAACCTAGGCATGTGCCCTGACCGGGAATCGAACCGGGACCGTCTGGTTCCCAGCCCGTGCTCAATCCACTGCACTACACCAGCCAGGGCCATTAACAGTATATTCTAATGCATCTAGTAGATGGTAATAAACATGATGACATCAATACAGTAAACCAATGGGATGGTCTATGAAGCATTCAGATGATACATGGCGATAGAGAGCAGAAAAACTGACATAGCCCTGAGGCAAAACTGGACATGGGATTCTTCCTCTGGATGGGGCTGAAAAGCACTCATTGATCAAGTCAATAGCCTCCTATCACACTGATCTGTTCTCACATTATCTGTGACATAGCAGCTGGGATAGAGGTTGTGGCCACTGTTTTATTATGTTTTCAGTGGTCCATTGTCTTCTGCCATCTGTCTTCTGCATCCTTCCTTCCTTCCTTCTTTCCTTCCCTCTTTTTTTTTTCACATGAAACCCCTGAAATAGCTTCCACCTTCAGCAAGATGGTGAATCAGAAACACCACCACATCTCATGTAGACAGGAACAGATTATGGTGGCCCTCAAAAAGGGAAGAGTGCAGGGGCGGTGTTCATCATTATATCTGCATTTAATTCACCAGTCTGGTGCCAAGATAGAAATATTAACTAATTTTATAGGTCATAATTCAATAATGCTCTCAATAAAAGTTCTTATAATACTTCATATCATTATAAGTATCTCCTAAATATAATCATGCATTTCTGATGCATGATTAGATAGCATCAGAATTCAGATAGACACCAAAAAAGGGGGACAAATATTGATGTAAGTTTTCTTCTTAAAGCTGGTACAATAAAGGATTCACAGTCAAACATCAAATGTACTTGTGTGGCTTGGGAACTACTCATGTTCTTTCATCTTAGTGTAAGATCAGAATGCCCTCAATGTTCTGTTTGAAAAAATAAACTCAGTTGAGATGAAGGCCACCTGGACCCAGTTTTCCTTTCATGTGATGTAAGTCAAAAGTCATAGTCATAAAACTATGACTTTTGAAACTAATTAAAAACAAGCTTATGAAAAAGAGAATATAACAAAAACATAGAATAATAGCCGTGGAACTGGCCTTAAGGACAATTTCACCAGGTACTGACTCCATCTCAGTTTCTCCTACTCTTTCTGTTGGCTTTCTTTGAGTCAGCTTCCCTCCCCTTCCTGTAAATGATAGATCTTCTCCACAGAGTAGGCAAGGGGCCACAAGCAATTCTAAACTCATTCTTCTAACTTATCCAGGACTAGAAAGAGAGAAATTCTTCTCACCCTCTCCCTCAGCTCCAGTTAAAAGATTCCAGAGAAGCTCTTCGTTATCCCGGCTTAAATCGTATCTACCTCTTAACCCAAACCCTGTGGCAAGTGCCATCAGCTGGTGTCTGCTACATGTTCACATAGGGAAGACAGAATGTTATATTAAAATCATCAGAGTCAGTGATGAGTAGACAAGAGAAATAGGCATAACCCATATCTTTTACTTTAAGCTGACAAGAAATTTTGGAATTATATCAAACAGTGTTATATTCCTGGATATAAAAATAGGCATACCCTTTTTTTCCCCATGTGGAAGGTTCTGTAAAAGTCACAAAGATGAGCATCAATGTATTTCAAAATACCCTGGAGAAGTTTAACATTGAATAAAGAAAATAGCAACAATAACAACAAAACTGGCATTGAAGGGATAATAAGCCCAGTGTTTTAAGAAATATGCAAGAATCAATTGCAGTTCATTGAATCTGGTGGAGAATCGTATATTCACCCATCCGCCCACCTATGCATCAAAATCACCCATGTGTAACAGTGGGGAATTGTAACCCACCTCAACATTCTTTGACATTATTTCTATAAATGCTGGCTCTGACTAATATGTAGCTTGTAGATAAACAGTATGTTTGTATAAGAATCTTAGGGACTAGTTTCAAAAGATACAGAGTCCGACCTTCAGGCATCCCAGCTCCAGGAGATTTCCTGACCTTCAACTGTGAATCCAGAATGACGTGAAGCCAGGATGACGTGAAGCCAGGATAATGCACACCAGACCCTCACTTGCTTATCAGAATAACCTGTGCTTGTCCGCAGGTAGAGAACTTTCCAATCCCCTCCTTTGATCCCTTTTTTTCTGTTCCTCTCTCCCTCCTTATAAAACCCCTGCATGCACTGAGATGCTGAGATGAGCTTTGAGACAAGAGTCCCCCATCTTCCCAGGGAGTTGGGCTTTGATACATAAGTCCTCCATCTTCCAGGTAGTTGGTACCTGAAAATAAACCACTTTCCTTTACATCAGCACCTGCTTCTCGAGTATTGGATTTCAAAGAGGCACGCAGTGGACCTGCGTTCAGTTACACATGGAGATTTGAAAAATATAGATAACTAGTCAACCTTCAGAGACACTGCTTCAAGGGTCTGGGGTAAGGCTAAGACACTGTATTTTTAAGACGTTTCCCAAGATATGGTTCTAGAACTGCAGATCCAGTCAGTTGAGAAACAACATTGGGAACATGGACTTGGGGACAGTTTGCACTGTAGTGTGCCTGACAACAACTTTTTTTATTGTAATGTCATCACCTGAACATTAAACTTTTAATTGCTGAGGTGTCAGTTCCAAAGATATCAAATAAACATACTACCTGCTGTAAGACAGAGCTACTAGCTAACCAACTAGTTAAGGAACCAGGCCAACCTATCCATGAGTTCTCCTTTCAGAAAACCCTGTGTAATGCAGATAACTGACCCCTGGAGCCACCCACTTTTCCCTTCAGGTTCCCTAATTCCTGCTCTTACATTTTAAATTCACCAGTAAAGAATACATCCATAAAAGCTTAGGCATCCCACTCTTGACTTCAGTAAAGGCAGAGTCTCAGATCTGTTCTTTCTCTTCCTCTCTCTCTACCTATGATCTTGCTACGTGGCTCTAGTCATGCCACGTACCCTCTAGGGCTTGTAATTAATCTTGATTTTTCCAAGTTCCCTGTTGAGATGAATCTTACAATCATAAGAGCCACAATCATAAGAGGTCCAGCCACAATACTGGCTACGGCTGGGGAAACACCTGTGGAGCCGCCACGAACAGGATGGCCCAGGTGAATGCCCCAGCATCATTACCCACCGGCTGAAACTGACAGAAAATATGCACTCGGGATAAAATTTGAATAATTTTCAAGTAACAAATTTGGGGAGAAACAGAAGAGAAATAAAAACTATTAGTGCTGAGTTTTCAATATTTCAATTTAAAGCATGAACTGGTGGTAACTGTATTACTTCAAGTATTCAAACTGTATTGGTTATAAAAGTATATATTTAAGTTGTTTGGTCCTATTCATATCATTCTTAGCAATGGAAAGTTATTATTTGTTCACAGTGTATAGGTTTTCTACAGCCCTCCCTAAACAATTAATAAGAGGAGAGAATACAGGCAAAATGAGGCAGTCAGCGTGAACAGATCTTTCTGTTCGTGTATAGGTATCTCTGGAATGCAATCCAAGATTCTACCTTCCACAGCATCCAGGGCCCAGTGACTACCCCAACCTTAATTATAGAGAAGTATATTCAGCCTTCTTTCAGACAGGATATTTTCAACAGGTGGCAAAAATCCAGTTTAAACTCCCTTAAATGTAACCTGGGACCCAGGTCCTTTCTGTCCCTTTGCTCTGTCAACTATAGCCTTACATCATTGTAAATCTGCTTGCTTTTAAGGTCACATAAGAGAGAAAATTGGTTCTTCATTCTTCTTTTTTATGAACAGCCTCAGATAGGAGATGAGACTAGGAGCCTGGCTTGTGTTTAGAAAATCCTTTCCCAAAAGATTCCATCAAACCACCCTTCATTACCCATTGACTGGAATTGGGTAATATGCTTATTCCCAAGTAGTAATTGGTGAAGAGAACAGGATTCCCAATCAGGCTTTCTCATGAGCTAAATTGGCTTATTCAAAGCACATTACCCATATTCAATGGAGGGAAGAGTAGAACGGATATTAGACAGTAACTGCTAAGCTACCTAGAACCCTGGAAATCAGTGCTCACCTTTGCCATTCTGTTGGGGTGAGAATGTCACCAGGTGTTAAACTGGTAGGGTGAGACTGGACCTTGGTTCAGCAACATCAGTACTTGAGTTCTGGCTAAGAATTCAAAGGCAAGACTTTAAGGAAATTTTATTTAGAAAGTTACAGAAGTAGAGGAAGTGAATGGTAGGAAAAATGGGCTCAGCAAACAGGTTACAGAGGCAAAAGAAGGGCCCTTGGAGCTTATCAGAGAGAGATAAAGATAATGCTCCTTGGGGGTGGGGAGGGGTAGGAGAGGGGAAAGGTATGGAATTGTGGTCCTGGGAGAGGGAGCAGAGCACTCTCTGAGTTCTTCATTGTTAGGGCTTTTAAGGATGGAGATTTTAGGGGAGGTTCCAGGGGAGCACCTCAATAGAATATTCATCAGCTTTCCAGGTATGTCCCTTCAGGGTCATGGTTTCCACTGATTGTTCAGCACCAGGGCAGGGGGGTCATTAGTCAGTGCACCTGTTCCTGACATTACTACCCTGTTTTGCTGCTTTTCTGGGCCTGGAGCTGAAATACAACTGAGACGTAGATGTTATCTCTAGGGAGGAAAGGAGAGGACCAACAATATGAAAAATCAAGGGGTTCAAACTGCATGGCTAGTGATATGCTAGGGGAGGAAAGGTTCCCCTGGGGCCTAGGTCCCTGTTTCCCCACTTTTTTATATCCTGGTGATCTTCTGTGCCTGGTCCATCATCCTTACTCTGCTCCTGTCTAACTGCCTACCACATTTTCATTGATCCTCTTGTGAGGGGCTATAGTAAAAATCTAAGCATGAAGACAATAAAGTAGTATAATTATTATTTTTATTATGGTTGTGAAAAGAGTAGAATCATGTGACTGAGATAGAGGTATAAAAATGTCTTCTCTTTATGTTCTGGAAGTCAACCTGTATAAGTGAAAAGGAAAAGAGACACAGTTCCTGCTCTTGTGAAGCTTACTCTCTGACTCAGGGAGGCATGAACTGATGAACATGTTCATGTAGGAGATTTCAGGAGAAATGGGTCTTCCAGGATCAGTAGGATGTGTCTATGAAGTATGGGACGTAAGACATTTCATGAGGAATAGATAGCATGTGTACAATTATGGTGGCGATAAGCATAAGCTGTGTTTGCGGACAACACAAAAATTCAGCTTAACTATAAGGATGTATACATATAAAGGGGGACTGGAATAAAAAGCCAAAAAAGATCACCTGAAAGACACTATGGCAAACCTCAGATCAAGGCATCAGATGATTTGTCCTTTGTTGTTCAAATGTAGGTTATGTGAAAGCAATGGGAGTTTTAGGGCAGGAAAGTTAAATGATTAAATCTGAGTTTTTAACAAGTAACCTCACTGTGAATATGACTGGTGTTAGATAATGTAAAGCAATATTTTGAAGATGTAAATTATGATAGCAGCAGTGGAAAAAAAGAGAGGAGCATAAGTAATAGACGTTACTGAAAGTATTATCAGTGGGACCTGGAAACTGATCAGATTATGGGGCAGGGTACACCTAAGAAAAAGGAGTGATCCCATATTTCACGTCGGGAGAGCTGGAAGAAAATAAAGCTTATGTCTGGGACAGAAAGTGAGAAGTTTGGTTTTCTTCACTGAAGGCGTAATCATGTGGTAATAGTCAGAAAGTAACTGGTTAGAATGTTGGAAGATAAGCTTTCGTAGAGACATAGATTTTTACTTATTTTTCTTTATTATTGTTGTTCAAGTACAGTTGTCTCCATCATCTCCCCACCTGAGCCGTCCCCACTTCCCACCCTTGATCCTACCCCTCTTTGGCTTTGTTCGTGTGTCCTTTATACAGGCTCCTTGATGACCGTTTCCTCTTTCCCCCCATTACCCCCTCCCTCCTCCCCTCTGGTTGCCATCAGTTTGTTCTTAATTTCAATGTCTCTGGTTATATTTTGCTTGCTCGTTTGTTTTGTTGATTAGGTTCCACTTATAGGTGAGATCATATGGTATTTGTCTTTCACCGCCTGGCTTATTTCACCTAGCATAATGCTCTCCGGATCCATCCAAGCTGTTGCAAAGGGTAGGAGCTCCTTTTTCTTTTTTTTTTTTTTTTTTTGACCAAGGCAGGTTAGGTCTCAGTGTTACAAACATAAGCCACTAAATTAGAACCTTCAAGAGTAGGCAACAGAATCTGTTTTTAAAAGTGTTACAGGTAGTTCTGACACATAGAGTGTTCAATAATCACCAACTAAGTGCTAGTTTTCATTGATAGAGCTTCTGTATGAGAGCTTCTGTATGGGAGCTTCCATCTTACCAATTCCACTTACAGGTTGTTCTTAGATAAAATGTTTTCAATACATTTATGTAAAAAGTTCATTTAGTATATCCCACTGAACCTTTTTTTTTTCATTGCAGTTGAGCACATGAGAACAATGTGAAGGCCTATCACTTTTTTAAGACTTCAGCACTTTTAAAAACCATATTATTGTGATTTATTTGTGTGCTGTAATGTTGTCATAAACAAGTCGAGTTTAATTACATTCTTTAAATTGGTTTGAACAGAGTACAGATTGCAATTTCCATTCCTAGACTTTTGGGAAGAGCAGAAATGTAAATGACCCCATTCTGCACTCTTTTGTAAATGATACCAGTACACCACAAATTAGAGATGAAGAAGCCTGGATCACAAAGTGCCATTTCTGAAAGTTTCCATAATCTGTACACTGGTAACCACGTGCTGTTTTTTCATGCATTTTTTCTATTATACCAGAAAAAGAGATAGTAAAAAGAGAAATGAGCCCTAATGAGTGTACCTCCCTCACAGTTTCACCAAGAGCCGATCCATCTTCTGTCCAACACAGAGAGAAGTAGTAGTAACCAAAAGGAAAATGATAATGATACTAATATGGATGACAGACAAGCTATTTGTATCAGAATACATGACGGATATCTATAATATACACTAAAATAAGATAAATAATCCTGTACTAAGGTAGCCTTTGTATATGAAGAGGAAAGCAACTTAAGAAGCAAAATAATAATTAAAATCGAATATGTTAAATTTACAAGTCAACAAAGAAATACTTACTAAGGCAATAGAAAAAGATTGTATTTTTTAAAAAGATTTTAATTATTTATTTTCAGAGAGAGGAGAAGGGGCAGGGGGAGAAAGAGCAATTTATGGTTGCCTCTCACATGGCCCTCACTGGGGACTTGGCCTGCAACCCAGGCATGTGCCCCGACTGGGAATCGAACCGGGACCCTCTGGTTCCCAGCCCGCGCTCAATCCACTGAGCTACACCAGCCGGGCAGATTGTATTTTTTTACCTAACATATTGAAAAATTTTGATACTTTGATGTAATTAAGGATGTGGAGCAATTGGTAGTTTAGATATATTGTTGATGGGCATGTAATTTAGCACACTTTAATCTGTTTAAAATATCTATACTTTCTAACTCAGAAATTCCTCTTTTCCATGTCTAATCTGGAGAAATCGTCACACATGTTGAAAAGGACATATATTAAGAATAGATTACAACATTATTTATAAGGGTGACAAATCAAAAATAATCAAAATAACCAAATTAAAACAGCAATAAGATATAAAATACAGATATATACATATTATAGAAAACATGGATCAGATGCATATAATGAGATACACCTTTCTGACCTTTGAAGATGGAGCTTTTATTTATTTATTTATTTAGTTTTTAAAAGATTTTATTTTTATTTATTTTTAGAGAGAGGGGAAGGGAGTGAGAAAGAGAGGGAGAAAGAGCAATGTGTGGTTGCCTCTCACATGGCCCTCACTGGGGACCTGGCCTGCAACCCAGGCATGTGCCCCGACTGGGAATCGAACCGGGACCCTTTGGTTCCCAGCCTGCGCCCAATCCACTGAGCAATACCAGCCAGGGCAGAAGATGGAGCTTTTAAAAAAAATAGTTTATTTATTTATTTTTAGAGAAGGGGAAAGAGAGGGAGAAAGAGAGGGAGAGAAACATGGATCAGTTGCCTCTAGCATGCCCCCAACCAGGGACCTGGCACACAACCCAGGCATGTGCCCTGACCTGGAATCAACTGGCAACCTTTCAGTCTGCAGGATGACACCCAACCCACTGAGCCATACCAGTCAGGGCTGTGGATAGAGCTTTTATTAAATAAAAAGGAGGTAGCAGCATGGAATGTGTAAATTGATAATAATAATGTTAAAATTACAAATTAATGTTAAATATTTTCTGTGTGTGTGAAGATGGCATAGCTGCTTATAAAAGTAGGAACCCTTGTCTGTTTATAAAGAATAAGGAAGAGGTGTGACGGGATTCCATGGCTGCTTTGGGAGAGTGGGGAGAGCCGGCACTTAAGATCATGGTCAAAGGTACTTGGATCTGATCTGTAATGCTGTAATCTTGTATCACAGTGATCGGATTCATGTACTACTTGGTAAAAAAATCATTAATAATTCAACAATACAAGACTTAGTATAGGTTTTATTTGGTGAATGTACACCTCTGAGAAAATGGAATGATTCTCATGTGTCGAATGCTACTTTATAGAGCCTTCTATCTTTTCCCTTTAATATTTTTTTCTTTTTGTATATTTTTTAAGTAACCAGATACCTTCAAACTTATCATCTCATTTATTACTCCTAACTGGAAGCAAGGCAAGGAAAGAGGCTCAGGGCAATTATGTAACTTCACTTATACCCATGTCAGAAAATGGGCAGAGTCTAAATTTGAACTGAGGTCTTCTGATATCAGGTCCACCAGGTCACTTTTGCATCTCACATCTATGACTGATAAATTTAACATAATCCTTTTCAAATCATTGGTACTGAATCAGTCCTACATGGACATATGCCAGAGAGCAACTCATCTGGGCCACATACATTTCATTAACCCCAGAGTTACACAACACACAGTATGCTCATTAGCACACAAGCAAGCATGAACTAACTTTTCATCCATCTCTTACTTATTCTTGCCCAGATCCAAATACATTCTTGTGCTCTGAGTGCTGTGGAACTGGACCAAGGGTCACTCACCCAGACATCTTGGCTGTCAGACCAGAGGCCCTTCTCCCAGCTCATCCTGTGATCGCCAAACCGTATTATTCAGTCCAAGGGAAAACTATTCCACATTAACATATGATGATTAATAAAAATTGTTTTTCCAAATTCAGCAACAAGCAAAGGACGTTCATAACTTCATGTTCACAGTATTATACAGACAAATATATGTGGAGATGAGGAATCTCACCAAAGTCCTTCACGCTTACACATTTCTTTTTTAAATTGATTTTAAAGAGAGACCAAGACAGCAAGATTTGTTGTTCCACTTATTTATGAATTCATTGGTTGATTCTTGTATGCGTACTGACTGGGGATCAAACCCACAATCTTGGCATACTGGGACATTGCTCTAACCAACTGAGCTACCTGGCCAGGGCCTTATACATTTCTTTAGAGTATATTAACTGTATTTCCTACCTTTTCTGAATTTTATAGGCTTCCATCATTGAGCAAAACAACAGAGTTTTTCCCAGGAAGAAGCACTAAGACTCAAGGAATAGTGGGTAGCCTGCATGTTATTTAAGTACTAAAAAGGAAGCCAAAATCCCTCTGGTATCCTACTGCTGTTTTATGGCCTCTCAAAGGAACAGAGGACAGACGTCTTGGAAGGACTCAGCCTCTGGGGAGTTGGTAGGATGACCTTTTCTCTCAGCTTAATCTGATGTTGGCAGAAGCTGAAAGACACAGTGGAAGACAGTGAGCCATGAAAATGAGAGCTAATAGCCCAAGTGATTATGTGTTCAAAAAATGTATCATGAGAACCTCTTATAAAAGTTGACGATGCAAATAGTACGTGAAAGAAAACCAGCTACATCCTTGGAAACTTTTTAAAGATCTTACTGTTAAAGTGAGAAAACAGCATGGGGAATCCTGTTTCCGCTGGACAGAAAAATTGGATTCAGTTACATTGTTCCCTTGCTACCTTGGAAGCAATTCTCCCTATTTATCCATCTATTCACTGAGAAAGAAAGAAAGAATTATAATTTGTTGCCAAAGTCAAATTAAATATTTGTAAGATAGATTCACTATTATTGAGGAAATTTCTTTGTAAAATCCATGATATCACATATACATCTATGAAGAAAGCTATTTTAAACAATACACTGTGTTTTCTCTTTCCCCCACAAGAATCTACTGTTTTGATCACTTTACTGCCTATTGTTTTCTAATGAAAACATATACAATAGTGTACAGGTTCTCAAACCAGACTTTGAATCACGGCTCTTCTATGACGTGATCTTGAGAAAACCATTCAATCTTTCTACATCTCAGGATTTTTCTAAAAATTTCATCTTTGTTGTATTTTTTCCATTACCATTTAGTAACTTTATACTCCTGCCCCCCCAGCAATCACTAAAGTGTTGTCCATGTGCATGAGTCCTTTTTGCTCAATCCCTCCACCCCCTCAGCTCTCCCTACACCACTAGTTGTCATCTTGCTCTCCATCTGTGAGTCTGTCCGCATTTTCCTTGTTAGTTCAGTTTGTTCATTAGATTCCACATATGAGTGAAATCATATGCTGTTTGTCTTTCTCTGACTTGCTTATTTCACTTAACACAATGTTCTCTAGGTCCACCCATACTATTACGAAGGGTAAATTTTTCTTCTTTAGAGCTGAATAGTATTCTGCTGTGTAAATGCCCATACTACCCAAATGAATCTATAGATTCAACACAATTCCTATCAAGATTCCAATGACATATTTCACACAACTAGAACAAATATTTCAAAAATTTATATGGAACCACAAAATGTCACGCACAGCAAAAGCAATCCTGAGAAAGAACAAAGTTGGAAGAATCACACTACCTAATATCAAACTATACTATAAGGCCATAGTAATCAAAACAGCATGGTACTGGCATAAAAACAGACACATAGCTCAAAAGAACAGAACAGAGAGCCCGGAAATAAATCCACACCTTTATAGTCAAGTAATATTTGACAGAGGAAGCAAGCACACACAAAGGCTAAAGATAGTTTATTCAATAACTGGTGTTGGGAAAATTGGACAGATAGAAACTAGACAACCTTCTTACACCATACCCAACAATAAATTCAAAATGGATCAAAGACTTAAATGTTAGACCTAAAACCATAAAATCCCAGAAGAAAACATAGGCAGCAAAATCTCAGACATTGCTCATAGCAATATTTTATCTGATATATCTCCTCAGGCAAGGGAAACTAAATAAAAATAAACAAATGGGACTACATCAAACTAAAAAGGCTTTGCACAGCAAAGGAAATCATCAATGAAAAAAAAAGACAACCACAGAATGGGAGAACATATTCATTGATATATCTAATAAGGGGTTAATATCCAAAATTTACAAAGAACTTACAAAACTCAACACCGAAAAACAAATAACCCAATTTAAAAATGGGCAAAGGACCTGAACAGACACTTCTCCAAAGAGGATATATAGATGGCCAATAGACATCTGAAAAGATGCTCAACATCACTAAGCATCAGACAAATACAAATTAAAACCACAATGAGATATCACCTTACACCTCTCAGAACGGCTATCATCAATAAATTGACAAGTGCTGGCAAGGATGTGTAGAAAGGGGAACCTTTTTGCACTGTTGGTGGGAATGTAGATTGGTACAACCACCATGAACAGCAGTATAGAGATACCTCAAAAAATTAAAAATGGATGTGCCTTTTTTGAAAAATGGATATTCACTTCTGGGAATACCTCTGAAGAAATAAAAAAAGACTAAGTAGAAAGAACATAAGCACTTCCACATTCATTGCAGTGTTATGTATAATTGCCAAAATATGGAAGCAGCCCAAGTGACTATCAGTGGATGAGTGGATAATACACCTCAGTTTTTTAATGTGAAAAGTGGGAATAAAAATAGAGCCTAATCCAAAGCAATTCTATAAGCATTAAATAAATGGTACGTACAAAGTACATTGCACAGTGTCTGGCACATATCGAGCATTCAATAAAAGGAATGATGATATAACAATGATGATGATCTTCTGACAAGGAGTGAAGGGAGACTAAACTAGGTTTAGCATATTTAAAATTGGCCTTTGCATTTCAGGACAGCATAAAATCCAGAGATAAACCACAGCTCTATCGAAGAACCAATTCACAGAGGCCAAAAATGGAGCTGCAGAGGCACCAAGATACTTCAGTCCTTTCTAAAATCCTAGAATTGAATTATTTTATCAGTGTTTGCATTTGCTTATAATGTGACAGGCAAAAGGGTTCAAAGGACAAAAAAAAATTATGGTTCCTGGCCTTGTGACACAATCTAGAAAAGAGAAAGAATGTAATTACCTAGCCACACAAGCACATGTTCCATTACAACCATAGAAAGGGCTCAAAGAAAGTTGAGCAAAGCTATAAATCCACACATGGTTTGATTTCTGGTCTGGGTACATGCCTTTGTTGCAAGTTCCATGCCCAGTCAGGGCATATATGTCCATGTTTCTCTTTCACATAAATGTTTCTTGCCCTCTCTTTCTCCCTCCCTTCCCTTCTCTCTAAAAATACATAAATAAAATCTTTTAAAAAATGGCCAATAAATACATGAAAAGATACATGATACCATTTGCCATTAGTGAAAAGCAAATTGAAACCACAAAATAGCACTTCACACACACTGGAATGACTGTACAGTCAAAAATAATGTTGGTGAAAAGAAATTTGAACACTCTAATCTTGCTGTTGGGAATATGAAATGATACAATTGCTTTGGAAAACAGCTTGACCATTCCTCAAAACAGTAAACATAGAGTTCTTACATGATTCAGCAATTCCACTCCTATGTACTCCCAACACCTGACAGAAATGAAAACTTACTTTCACATAAAAACTTGTACGCAATTGCTTATAGGAGCATTATTCATAACATTAAAGAGAAATTCATCAACTAAACATCTGTCAGCTGATGAATGCATAAATAAAATGTCATATATTCACATGATGTAATATTTATGGCAATAGGAAGAAATGAAGTACTGATTCATGCAGCAACATAGAAGCACCTAGAAATCATAATGGTAAGTGAAAGCAATCAGTCACAAAGCACCATATATTGTATGTTTCCATTTACATTTACATCCAGAATGAGCACGTTTATAGAGACAGACAGTAGATTAGTGGTTGCCTTGGGTTAAGAGGGTGGAGGAATAGGGAGTTACAGCTAATAGGTTTGGAGGGTTTTTTCGAAGTGATGGAAATATTCTAAAATTAGCTTGTGATGGTTGCACAACTATGGTAAAGTATTAAAATCTTCTAAAGTGTACACTTAATTTGGTGAATTGTATGTTATATGAATTACATCTCAATGAATCTGTGAAAAAATTTAGCATAAATAGTTTCAAAATATTTTGGATGGAGAAAGATTTTTCCTGTGACAGAAAAGCCAGAGCCAGAAAAGTTATGAGTGGTAGATTTGACTATATAAATATTTCTAAATTATTTTAGGCAAAATATACTACAAACAAAGTTAAAGGAAGAGATGGAAAATATTTAAAACATACATGACCAATAGTTTATTATCCATAACAATAAAAACTTTCTACAAATATAGTAATAAAAGAAACAGTTCAATGCAAAATGTGCAATGAACACACAATTTACAAAAGAAAAAATAAACCGGGCAATTAGAATATGAAAAAATAAATTATATTTCTCTATCATCAAGGAAATAAAGTTTTCACTTTTATAGCACTGCTTATAAAAGTGAAAACTCCATACAAGAGAGTAGTTCATGAAAAGGAGTTGATTTTTTAAAAATGTTGTATGTTTATAAAATGGAAGGACGTAAATATATAAAATGTCTAGGTTAGAGTTGATTTTTACTTTCTTCTTTAATATATGTAAGTTACCTTAATTTAAGAAATATACAAATATTCATTTCTAAAAGAAAATAAAAATGTTTCCAAAAATCCAATCATATTTAAGTGAAGCAGAAAATCAACAATTAAAAATTATGACAATGCACAACTAGAAAAAATATTTACTTCCCAAATGTCATCTTCAGACAGAGAATGATGAAATTTCTGATCTTAACACAGATTATTACTTTATGTGTCTGCCCTTAAGGTTCTTTGGTCCAGCATGTACCCTCCACAGTATGGTTTAAAATTGATGGTAATTTGGGACTCAGAGGGCAAGTTTTCAGCTCTACTATAGCAGTGCTAGCAACTCAAATATTTAAAATAAAATATCCTCTAAGTCCATGAAGCAGGAAAAGAGTAATGTATCTTGTGGAAGAAAATAGGATAATATAAGCCAAAATGTGAGCCTCAGCTACCCAGTGTTTGCACGTCACGCATGAAGTGTTCCTAGGGGAACAGGGGCCCTAGGAAAAGCGTAGGAAATGATCTGAAATCCTCATCTATGGCACAAACAATGGAATCAAAGGGTGAAAATGTTTCAGGTTCAAAAGTGGGAGCTGGTTTCATACAAATCATGTGAGGCAGGATTATATCTTCTTTTGTCAGGAATTGATTCTTTCCATAATAAATTATAATCAAGTTTGTGATAAAATAATAAGTGGGCTGTAAAATCTGAAAACATAGATGCATATGTTATGTCTAGTTGAATATATCACAGGATAGAGTGGCAGGATGCAATGAGGTAAAATGGACTGTGGAGCCCAACTCTGGAATCCCTCCAGCTGCCGAAGCTGAGGGCAAGTGAAATGAGGGTCTCCAGGCCGTGGAAGCGAGAGACCCAAGCCAGCATAAGAGGGTGAAAGGGAACCAACCAGGCCAGTTCTGCCCACAGATGAGGAAAGGTAAAACAGGAAACCTAGAAGTAGGCAAAGCTCATGAATCTAGGCAGCTGGTGTCTAGGGAGTTTGATGGAAGGCAACAAGGCCTGTGTGATGGGGATGGGAATGCCCAGAAGATTGGTGAACAAAAGAGTAGCCCACTCCTAAACGACCCGGGCTAATAGAGGGTCAAAGACAGGTTCAGCCACTGGAAAGGAAAAGCTTAAATTAAGTACTGTGTCCCAAGACTGTGGTAGAACTAATATCCCCAGTGACCTGAGACTGCATCAAGCTGCTTCAAGGCTCTCTACTGGAGACTCTGACTGGTCCTAAAAATTGTGTGGAAGCCAAGAAAAGAGAAACATTGAGACTGAAAATAAAAGTCAAGGAGTCCCAGTTTTAAAAGGGAAGCAAGTGACATCTGAGCACCTTTTAAATTTGTCTAATGAGAAAAGGGGTTATTTACTTATATGATTTATTCGTATAACCTAAGTAGAGATGCAGGGAATTGGCTAATTAGAAGTTAAACATCTTGAAGATAAAATAATTAAAGCCGTCAGATTAAAAAGCATTCATAGGAAAAATCCCTTGGTGCCAAGATCATTGAAGGTCTTTTGGTCTATCTCTTTCAGGCTTGCAGTGAGCTGTAGGCCGTGCATGTGGCAGTCTAAGTGGAGAATTCTGCACTTCTGGACCTCGTCCAATGGCACTGAGCTGAAATGTATGCCGGATGGAGGGCTGGCCAAATATCACTGCTGGAGCCACAAAGGAATGGTTCTACTCCAAAGCATGAAGACTGTCCTTGTGTGCCAACATTCCCATCTGGGGGCCATTTGGAAAAGTGCATGCATATCATTTTTTAAAAACTTTCTAAAAAATGTCCAATTTTAGTGTATAGTGACATACGTAGAACTGGGCATGTGTGTTCATCAAAACAAGGCTGTGTATTCTGAAGTCATTTACATTGTTGCTTACTCTTCTCTGCCTAAGCCTGAAGCCACATAAAAGCATTTTTAGAAATGCAGTTTCTCTGCCCAGCTGGTGTAGCTCAGTGGATTGAGTGCGGGCTGGGAACCAGAGGGTCCCGGTTCAATTCCCAGTCGGGCACATGCCTGGGGTGCGGGCCAGGTCCCCAGTGAGGACCATGTGAGAGGCAACCATACATTGCTCTTTCTCCCCTCCCTTCTCCTCTCTCTGAAAATAAATAAATAAAGTCTTAAAAAAAAAAAAGAAATGCAGCTTCTCTGAATGAGTAAAGGAATGGGTCCATGGTCTCCTAGACATATGCATCAGGAAATTCATGGTGTGTGCATCTTTTGAAAAAGCACAGGCAGTTTTATGCAATTTTTATGGTAGGGTCAGCCAGTTCGACTTTTTTTTTGTGTGGTGTCATTTGCCTGGTTATCAGTATTTGAGTTTCTTGGGGACATGGGTGACAAAAAAGACTCTTTTCTATATCTGCACAGACCTTTACAAAGTGTTTAAGAGCCTCCATGGCTAAACACAGCATGATGAAATGAGTAGTTGCACAGGTACTGTAGCCAGACTGCCTGGGTCGAAATCCTGACTCCACAAGGGTGAAACTGCTTGACCTCGGGCAACTACCCTCATCTACAACATGGTGACAGTAACATTATATCCTGTTGGGTTATTGTGAGTATTAAATAATTATGTACACAAAACACTTAGAATAGTTGCAGGCTATAGTAACTGAGGGGCAAATATTGTTTATCTTCCTGTCACATGTGACATCTTGTGACGTATACATATGTACTTACATAATCCTCATACCAATCCTATGATACTATCAAGAAAGTCAGCTCCATTTTGCACAGAAAAGAAACTGGGTCTCAGGAAGTCTGGCCTAAAGTCTTATAGCTACTGAGAACTGGAGCTGAACTAGGTCTCAGTTCTCAAACAATTGCTATAAACAGAACCTGTGGTACATTTCATTTTAATTCATGTCAAGGAATTTATCACAAATTCTTGCCAATAGCTTTAGTCCTTTTGAGGCCACATCAATCTGGGTATAAATTAAGGTCAAATAACACTAATAAAACAGCATTTCTCTGTCTCAACCTCACCAACAATTTGGAAGATTCCAGTCCGTATAAAATTCATTTGGCTTGGCCTAGCAGTCTCAGGACTGTCTGATATGTCCTCTCACACAGTTCCTCTTAGATCTCACTTGGCAAGTGAGCTTTTTCACCATTGAACTCCACCCACTGTGGGTGGGGGTGCGTCTCTGCCAAAGTCGCCAACCCGCAGGCCTCGCCGCATTTGTTCTCATTTCCAACTCAGCCTGCGGCAGGAGCTGCGGGGCCAACCTGACTCCCCAGCCTTTGCCTAGACCCAAACAAAGTGCAAAGCTGGCTGGGCCTGTGACCTATGTATGCTAATATAGAAAATCAGGAACTTCATTCTTTCTATATCAATGTGTCAATTATTTAATGGTAATAAAGTGTTAAAGTATAATTTAAAAAAACGTAAAATCGTGACTCTCAGACAAATACGAAATGAGTATATGTCAAAGACTTTAGTTAACTCCTAATGGGAGGAGCTAGAACCCTGGTTGGTGTGGCTCAGTGGATTGAGTGCTGGCCTGCAAATCTAATGAGAGGGGCTAGTAAAATGTCATGCCCAGTTCAAAAAGCATTTTAGAAGTTAAGGCATCTGTGGAAGAATAACATTGCAGGCTTAGATGCAAAGCTAGGACTACGAGAAAAGTAAAAAGTTATTTTTTAAATATATTTTATTGATTATGCTATTACAGTTGTCTCATTCCCCCCTCCCTTTCTTTTCCTCTGCCCCCACACCTCCCCATTCCCCACCCTTTCGTTTTTGTCCATAGGTCATACACATAAGTTCTTTGGCTTCTACATTTCCTATACTATTCTTAACCTCCCCCTGTCTGTTTTCTACCTACCATTTATGCTACTTATTCTCTGCACCTTTTCCCCCTCTCTCTCCTTACTACTCCCCTGTTGATATCCCTCCATGCTTTATATAAATCTCTTTAACATTTCTTATAATAAAGGCCGGGTGATGATGAACTCCTTGGACTTGACCTTATCTGAGAAGCACTTTGTCTGCCCTTCCATTCTAAATGAAAGTTTTGCTGGATAGAGTATTCTTGGATGTAGGTCCTTGCCTTTCATGACTTGGAATACTTCTCTCCATCCCCTTCTTGCCTGCAAAATCTCTTTTGAGAAATCATCTGACAATCTTATGGGAATTCCTTTGTAGGTAACTGTCTCCTTTTCTCTTGCTGTTTCCAAGATTCTTTCCTTGTTTTTTATCTTGGGTAATGTAATTATGATGTGTCTTGGTGTGTTCCTCTTTGGATCCAACTTCTTTGGGACTCTGTGAGCTTCCTGGATTTCCTGGAAGTCTATTTCCTTCACCGGCTTGGGGAAGTTCTCCTTCATTATTTGTTCAAATAAGTTTTCAACCCCTTGGTCTTCCTCTTCTCCTTCTGACACCCCTATGACTTGGATGTTGGGATGTTTAAAGATGTCCTGGAGGTTCCTAAGCTTCTCATTTTTTCTGAATTTTTGTTTCTTCATTCTTTTCTGGTTGGATATTTTTTTCTTCCTTGTGGTCCACTCCATGGATTTGAGTCCCAGTTTCCTTCTTATCCCTATTGATTCCCTGAAGATTTCCCCCCATTTCCTTTATATTATCCTTCATTTGTTCAAATAATTGCAACAATTTTTCTTCCAATCCTGTGAGCATCCTGATTACCACTGTTGTTTTTTTTTAAGATTTTATTTATTTATTTTTAGAGAGAGGAATAGGGAGGGAGAAAGAGAAGGAGAAATAGCAATGTATGGTTGCCTCTCACATGGTCCTCACTGGGGACCTGGCCTGCAACCCAGGCATGTGCCCTGACTGGGAATCGAACCTGACTGAGAATCGAACCAGGACCCTTTGGTTCCCAGCTTGTGCTCAATCCACTGAGCTACACCAGCCGAGGCCTGATTACCACTGTTTTGAACTGTGCATCTGATAGGTTGGCTATCTCTTTGTCACTTAGTTGTATTTTTTATGGAGCTTTGATCTGTTCTTTCATTTGGGCCATTTTTTTTTCTCAGTGTACCTGTTACTTTAAGGGGTGGAGCCTTAGGTGTTCACCAGAGTGGGGTAACCCACTTGGTTGTGTTGTGATGCAGTCTGTGGGGGTGGCTCCTGAGAGAACAATGGTGCTTGCTCCACTCTCCACACTTCCCCTGCTACCCACAAGCAAGTTGGGCCCTTTTTTGCTGGCTTCAGGGTGGGTGGGTGGGCTTGCATAGTTCCAAGTCCCTGTGGGACTCTCCAATGAACTCTCCTGTGAGGCTGGGGGTTCCTCCTGCTGCACCTCAACCCCCACAGGTGTCTTCAGTCGGTGGTTTGAGGCTTTATTTCCCTGAGTGGGTGGGTTGTGAGGTCTGCACCACTCCCCAGCTTTTTCTCCCGTTTTATCTGCATGTGAATGAGGGACCACCTGTCCACCAGTCTCGGCCCCGCTGGGTCTGGGTGGACCAGCCATAGGTTTCGCTGAGTGTGCCAGCTGTGTTTTGGCCAGGTGCACCTGCCACAGGACTTTCCAGGAAGCTGGAGCATTGCTGGTACTACTCCACAAACCGCAGTCTCCCTGCACATTCTCCGCCGGGCTCTGCCCCGCTTACTAGTCTGGATGAACATGTCTTCTTTAACTCCTTGGTTGTTGGACTTCCACTCAGATAGATTTTCTGTCAGATCTGGCTGTTTTTGTTTTTTTAAATTGTTGTTTTTCCTCTTTTGGTTGTGCGAGGAGGCACACAGTGTGTCTACTATGCCTCCATCTTGGCCGGAAGTCCCAGCAAAAAGTTATTCAAGTGAAATATGATATCTCTATAGTTAAGCAGGTAACAGAAAAGGTAAAGAACAACTTTTTAAATTCTGCTAAGAGTTCTAAGATAAACTGATCATCTCAATATAGAGAAAGTCAAATTCAAGTTATTATATATACATATATATATATATCTTATAACAATATCTGGCAGTAAAAGTTTCACAAGGCTTTTACCCTCAACTTTGGCAAATTTTTAATCCATTTTATTGCACTCTTCAGACTCAAATAAATCCCCTTCTGCAAATCTCCTAAAAACTTCTATGTTCACTCAGATATATTACACTATCTTGTCTCATGTTCTGGAACACCCACACACTTGCGAACATGGCACTACTCTCTTTTAACTTGCAAGAACATGTCAAACAAGAATATAGTCCTTACTTTCAGTTGTATTTCTCTGTTCTCATTGCTCACACTAGAGTCTCATCCACCTGTATTTATTATAACATATCTAAATTAACTATTATTACAAGAAAAACACTAAGAGGTAGAAAATTGAGAACTCTTGTCTACAAGTATTTCCTCAGACTAGCAAAACTAGCAGACACAACACAACATTCTGAAGCCACACATCCCTTTTCCTCCTTTTCAGAGTGAAGTGGACAGATTTATAAACTTGACATTAGAGTGTATGAAGATAAGAGACAAAAGTATGGAATTTTAACTTTTAGTTAGTAAGGTTTCAGTATTCAATTTTACTTAAAATTATTTAGGCATACAAAGACTATTTAGTAATTATATTGATTTCATATTAAATTGTTAAGTAAGTTGAGGATCTTGTATTTTTTAAGGTAATGTGATAAAACATAATTCTGTTGATATACAACATTTACCATTATAACGATTACATTTACTTGAACACATATTTATCTTTTTCATTATCTTAAACATGCTGTAGCAGCAGTAATTTCTTTTTGATAAATAAACCAATATAAAACTTTGGGAGACCCAACACAAATAAACTTAAATTGTATAAAGAATGTACTCATACAATATTTAACATAAACCATAGAATAGTCATAGGTACTGTGTTTTTCTAAAACCAAAATTATTAAACCAGGCTATCTTTTCCAAGATTCATGTTAATTATATAAACTTGGATGTTTTTAAGACATTTCTAAAGTAGAAGTTTTTGTAAGAATGTATATGTTCATAATAGTATATCACATTTAAAGTATTAGATATTTTGTTTATTTTCTCTTTGTTTATTTGTGGATATTATAGTGATGTGCTTATTTATCTCTATAAACCAATAGAATAGGGTCCTTTAACATAAGAGAGATCATAATCTGATGTATTCATACCATCTGGTGGTAAAAAACTATTTCATATCACACAAATCAATGGCCTTTCTAAATTACAGTTGCATAAAGGTTGTAGTTTTACTTCTACAGCTTCAGCCACAGGTCAGCAGAAACGCAAAACTCACCAGTCTAAATCTCAAAGAGTTTATCTTCTGCTCAGCAAGCACAAAATTCTTAACTGATTTGAGCACACAAACAGATAAACAGATATACAATAAAAAAGGCTAACAAATTGCATTCTGTTGTTAGTTCTCATCCCACAGGACTAAATCTGCATCATCTATCCAACAAGTACCATCAAATGGTCCAACCATAAAACCGAATTCTTAAATGTTGCTTCTACCCACGGGAATAACTCATTAGCCATATGTAAACCAAAAGCAAAAGAAATATAAAGAAAGAAAGTTAATAAAGTACAAGTTCCTATTGCCACTTGGGAGTCATTCAGGAAGCCAGGCAAAGATGTCTGGGCTTAAACAAACCATGGGGTTTATGTCACAGATTTTCTCTAAGTTTGAGGCGCAGTTCAGGCGGCTTAGTCCAGTGAGTATGGCTGGGCCTCTTGGTGAACCTCCAAAACAATAAAAATATATGTTTCAAAAAGTAAAACCATGACTTTCATGCAACTATAAAAGGAATATACATCTACATTGAATATTTTATTTAAATCACTAAGTAATGAGATGGTATGGACTGAATGTTTGCTTTCTCTCTAAAATTCATATATCCTTGTTACAATACCCCAATATATTTACTAACCCCCAAAGTGACAGCATTAGAAGGTAGGGCTTTTGGGAGATGATTAGGTCATGAGGGTAAAGCCCTTAAGATGAAATTAATGTCCTTATACTATACAAAAAGCCACAGTGCTCTTCCTCTCTCTGTCTGTCTGTCTCTTGTCTATCTCTCCATCCAGTCACCTCCTTTGTCAGGAAATCAGCAAAAGTGCCCTCACCAAAACCTGACCATATTGGAAACCTTATATTAGACTCTCAATGTCCATAACTGTGAGAAATGTTTGTTGTTTAAACCACTATTCTTGTTATAGTAGCCAGAGATAAGACATAAAGGAAAATGTAAGATAATATGGCACATTAAGGGAACATTCTAGAAGATATTTACATAAGGATAAGAGTACTTGGTTGGGCCCTAGCCAATGTGGCTCAGTGGGCTGAGTGCCAGCCTGTGAACCAAACGGTTGCCAGTCAGGGCACAGGCCTGGGTTACAGGCCAGGTCCCCAGTAGGGGGTGCACAAAAGGCAACCACACACTGATGTTTCTCTTCCTTTCTGTCTCCCTCCCTTCCTAACTCTAAAAATAAATAAATAAAAAATATATATTTTAAAGAAAGAATACTTGTTTGGTTAGATACACAAATAATTAATTTCCACAGGGCCATAAAACCTTGGAGTTATGTGTCCCACTGGATAAAAATTATTCATACACTTACCCAAAAATCTACAATTAACACACAATTTGACTAACTTTGGGACATTTAATCAATAGGAAATAAGTCAAGCTATGTGTGTTACTAAAGGCAATACTGGGTTAGCCTTAATGACATATCACATTAAACTTCACGCCACATACTTATTTAAATATTATTTTCAATTTTGGATAATTTTTCTGATTTACTTCACAGAAGTTAAAGAACTTTGGTATAGTGGAAATTAAATTCAACTTTATGAAGGAAGAGTAAGAATCTAGAATTTCATAAAAAACACATATGCTATTCCCAAACCCAGTGACTGTGAAATACTAGAGTGTTTCTCTACCATCTCTCCCTTTCCTTCCTTGTACTGTTCCTATATCCCTTTCTTGGCCTAATCTTCCCTCCTTCCCCACATCCATCCCTATGCCAAACATTTCTGGGAAACTATCACTGATCTTACACGCACATACTCCTCCCTGCTCTCTGTACCATGTTCGAATTATCCTCCTTTTGTGAAATATCTTTTCTTTAGTTCACCACCATTAATCAAATGCATTAGTTGCTGAAAGAGTTAATGGATCACTTACACCAAATGAACGGTAGCTAGGTATATAGCTGTGGCAGTCAGGTGGATGGGGCTGGCTTCTTGGTTATCCACACACACAACAAAAGATTGAAAAGTAATGAACAGTGTAGATGACAAGATTGTGTATGTAGAAAATTCCAAAGAACCAACAAAAATACTCCTGGAACTAATAAGTGATTATAGCAAGTTTACAGACTATAAGGTTATCTATTTAAATAGATCTATAACTAGTAAAGAAATTGACTAAGTAATCAAAAATGTTCTAACAAAGAAAAGCCTGGGACCTGATGGCTTCCCTAGTGAATTCCATCAAATATTTAGAGAAAAACCAATACCAATTCTTTTCAAGTGTTCCCCCAAAAATTGAAGAGGAGGAACACTTCATAACTCATTTTATGAAGCCAGCATAAGCCTGATACCAAAGCTGGACAAACATACTACAAAAAATGAAAATTACAGACCAATATCCCTTAAGAACATCGGTACAAAAATCCTCAAAACAATATGAGCAAAAAGAATTAAGCAACACACTTAAAGGATTATGAACTGTGACCAAGTGGTGTATGAAAATCAACTGCTTTCCTCTCTATCAGCAATGACTAACTAGAATTTGAAATGTACAACACAATGCCATTTATATTAGCATCAAAAAATGAAATTCTTAGGTATATATATGTATAAGATCTGATTACAACTATATGACATTCTGGAAAATGCTATACTATAGAGGCAGTAAACATATCAGTGCTTGCCAGCAGTTTAGGAGAGGAAGGGAGGGATGAACAGGTAGATGTTTAAGGCAGTGAAGCTGCCCTATGTGGTACTGATGGATACATGACCACACACATTTGTCAAAACACATTCAGCTATGTGGCATAGAGTGTACCCTAATGTAACCATGGACTTTACTTCATAATAATGTATCGATATTGGTTTGTTGCCTGTAACAAATGGACCACACTAACGTAATATGTATATAATAGGAGAAGTTATGGGGCAGGGACAGAGGAGGTATATGGAGTTTTCTGTATTGTTCTATAAGCCTAAAAATTCTCTAGTAATAAATAATTTTTAGAAAGTAATTTAAACAATAGTTTGCAAAATGGACTAGTTTACACCTTATCATGCGACCCCCAAAATACAATAAAATGTTCACTGCTGTCATGCAATTTTTACTGAAAACAGAGGTAAACCAATAACTCATCTTTTTTGGAATGTAGCATGTTTGGCCTCAGTTGTTCACAGGTTCAGGTTATAATGGATCGAAGGGTAGCTTTTCTAACATTCCAACAAGCCATGGGATCTTGTGTGCCAGCCTGAGGATTCCTACTGCTCTCTCTTCCCCAGGTAAGAGCACAGTATAGCCACGAGGAATGAAAAAGGTGAGTTAAAGGTCAATGAAGTTTATGCCCTGGCTGGGTGGCTCAGTTGGTTGAAGTTTGGTAGACCAAAAGATTATGGGTTAGATTCTTGGTTAGGGCACATAATTAGATTGTGTTAGGTTGTGGGTTCATTACCCAGATAGGGAGCCTAGAAGAGGCAACCAATCTATTCTCTCTCACTCCCCCCCACCTCTCTCTCTCTCTGGTCTTCCTTCCTCTCTAAAAGCAATAAAAACATATCCTCAGATAGGAGTTTTCAAAAAGGTCAGTGAAGTTTGCATGGAGGTTGGAAGACTCAAACTGAATGTATTTATGTGGAATATGTCTCGTCCGGAAGTAGGTGATGGTTCTGTGTGTGTGCACACACACCTGCATGGGCACATGCATTTTTATGGTCCTATGGGTATTTATAATCTGAAAGTCATTACTTGAATTTCTTTCTTGCAGGTATGGTTTTTGAGACCTAGTATTATATGACTGTTTTCACTATCTTCATTTGTATCTGTACAACCAAAGTGTCACTATGTACAAGAGCTAAAACATGGCTGCAGAGAAAAGGCAGCAAAACTTTTCAGACTTTCATGTGTTGTGTTTAGGGAACCAAAAATAGAGAGGGATATTTTACACAGAGCAGACTCTATTGTAAAAAAAGAGAATGAAGTTAGAAGAGGTGGGTGTAGAACAATTTTGGGAAAAGTATATGACCAGTAGAGGAATTAAACTTTGCCTAGAAGGCCATAAAAGAACCAAGGGTGGTTGAGTTTAGAAATAGTGTCCAGAAAGAATGAAGCATTCTAATTCTTTAAATAACTGAAAACTTGACACTAAAAAAAAAAAAAAAGATGTAACATAGCTACTGAAATTCTGAATAAAAGTGATCACACTTTTCCCATAGTACCTTTGAGCATAAATAAATGAAGTTGAAAACAGTAAAAGTAGGGAGAATTTTTGAAAAGCTGATTCTTGAAAAGATAGTTAAAATCTATATACCTCTAGCCAGGCTGAAAAATAAGAGGAAAGATGACATAACTATTAAGAATGAAAGCAGGCGTACTGGTACAAATTACAGACATTGTAAGAAAAATAAATGCATATTACTAATAACTCTATACCCCAAAATTAAACAACTTAGAGAAAATGCACCATTCAGTGAAAGTAGGAAAAATTACAGTGATAAAACTTATCCAAAATGAAATAAATTTTCTTTAATTAAAAAGAAAATTCTGTGCAGTTATCATTTCAAGAATACTATGAAATATTTAAAGAATAACACCAATTCTACATTAATGTATTTTAGAAAATAAATAAGGGAACATTTTATTCAGTTTAAATACTTTTCATTTCTCTTGAGATTTCCTCTTTGACCCATGAATTTTTTAGTAGATACTGTTTAATTTCCAAGGGCTTGAATATTTTCCAGTTATGTTAGGGTTCATATAATTTTAACATAACAACTAAAATACTAAAGAAAGATATTGTGAGAAAGGTGTTTAGACACATTTCATTTACTACTAGGTATTTTTATATTTAAAGAATCAAAACTCTTTATATGTTATATGTTATATATTTCATAAGTCTGAAATTACTCTGGTGCCAAAACCAGACAAGGGCATTTCAAATGAAAACTACAAATGTGTATCTTTCATGAACATAGGAAATTTCTCAAAAAAAATTAGCCTATCAACTTCAAGAATATATAACAAGTATAATGCACAATGGTCAAGTAGAATTTTCCTCAGGAATGCAAGCCTCATTCAATACTCAAAATTAATCAAGGGTAACCCATCAAATTAATAGTCTGAAGAAGAAAAAAACATGAGATAATATCAAATTAAGTAGAAAAGATATTTGAAAAAAATTCAACATCCACTTGTTTTAAAAGTTTTCAGGAAAAAGTAATGGAAAAGGACTTCCTTACCTGATAAAAGGTATTTACAAAAGTTCACAATATAACATTTATTGGTGAAACACTGAAAGCTCCACACAAGATTGGGGAAAATGCAGGTTTTTTTAATCCCACCATTCTTATTAAGCATTGTACTTAAAGTCCTAGTCAGTGCAATAAACCAAGAAAAAGAAAGTTTAAAGATTGATAAGAAAAAAATGGTACTGTTCAGAGACAACATTAAAAATACCCAGAAATCTTCAAAAACATTTTCTTGAACTAATAGGTGAGTTCATCAAGACCACAGAATACAAGATCATCTTTCAGAAATCAATTGCATTTCTATATGATAGTAAAGAATAATTGGAAACCAGTATTTTAAAAAACAATATCATGCATAATAATTCTCGAAAACATCTTCATTATACATTTAATAAAACATGTGAAAGATCTGTATGCTAAAAAGTATTTGAGAAGGTATAGACATACAGGTCAATGAAATAAAATAGAAAACTCAGAAACAGGCCCACCCAGATATCCTCAATTGCTTTATGACCAAGATGCAAAGGCAGATCACTTGAGTAAGAATAGTGTTTTTAACAAAATGTTCAATTAGACAGCTATATGCAAAAAATGACCTTCAACCTAAACCATACCCTATAAAAAAATGAACTCAAAATGATTCCTAGATTTAAAAGTAAAAGATAAAAGAATGCAACTTTGAAAAGAAACTCAGAAGAAATCAATTTTACCTTGAGTTCTTAGATTTAATACCAAAAGCACAATCCATAAAAGAAAAAATTAATAAATTAGACTTCATTGCAATGAAAAATATTTTCTCTGGATACAACACTAAGAAAATGAGAAGAGATGCTATAGATAGGGATAAAATCTCTGTAAATCACATAGCTAACATGGAACTTGTATCCAGAATAGATGAATTCTGAAAACTGAATAATAAGAAAATAACCCAAAGAACAAATGATTTGAACAGATGCCAAAATTGACATATAGATGGCAAATAAGTACATAAAAAGATGCTAACATCGTTAGTCATCAGGAAAATAGAAATTAATGCTGCTATAAGGTATCACTACCCACCTGTGAGAATAGCCAAGATTTTTAATGTCAGTACTGAGTGTTGTTGAGACTATGAAGCAAATGGAACTCTTACTGGTGGGAATGGAAAACGATGCAGGCACTCTGAAAGACAGTTCATCAATGTCTTATGAAGCTGAACATGCCTTAGGTATATGACTTAGCAATCCCACTTCTAGTTACTTACCCTAGAGAAATAAACACTTTTTAAAAAGTCAGTACCCAAATGTTTACAGCAGCTTTATTCATAATTGTTGAGAATTGGAAAAGAATAATGTCTTTCAATAAATGAATTGATAGATACAATGAAATATAACTCAGCAATGAGTAAGAACAAACTGTTGATATACAAAAGAATGTGGCTGAATCTCAAAGATATTATACTGAGTTTTTTTCCAGCCTGTCTTTAAAGGTTCTATACTGTGTGATTCCACTTAGATAACATTCTGGAAAAGGAAAAACTGTAGGGAAGGAAGTCAGGGATTGCCAGGGGTTTGAGCGAGCATGAAAGAACTTTGGGGGCTGATAAAAATATTTTGTATCCTGACTGTGATATCAGTTACAAGAATCAATATATGTGTTGAAACTCAGAGTTGTACCCCAATAAAAGAGTACCTTTCATTCTACAAAAATTTAAAACTTAACAATAATTTTTAGAACACCAAAAATTATGGAACCCAAACAGTTGCCTTGAGTAGCTCAACAGGTAAGAAGCAAATTGTTTAGAAGGAAAGGGATCGTTTTTTGTGGGTAGGTAGAAAAGTAAGTTGAAAGAGCAATAAAGAGATTAAACTTTCATTATAGCACAGGCTACAACCACTCATAGGAATTGAGACAGGAGAAGAATAACAAAGAAAAGACCACCAGTCTTGTTCCATACACCCCAAGAAGAAAGGGGCAGCAAGAAGTGTTAATAGAGTAAAAATTCGGGAGAGAATAAATTAAAATAAATAATAAATTCTTTGATTATATGTCATGGTCCTAAGTCTCCTGAATGCAGTCTTGCTACTTTCAAATGACTGGAAAGTGGGAAAATTAATTATAAAAGGAGTACAAACTTGTGCATTTGATGCTAAAGTTGACTCCTTTATTTGTGGGGGTGACCTTATTAGTCAAATCATTCAATAATATTTTAAATACTCATTCAAGGATATATATTTATTGATTTTAGAGAGAGTAGGGTGGGGAGAGAGAGAGATCAATGTGAGAGAGAAACACTGATTGGTTGCCTCCCATATGTGCCTCAGCCAGGGATCAAATCCACAACCTAGATATCTGCCCTGATGGGGAATTGAACCAGCAACCTTTCCATGCACAGGATGATACTTCAACCAACTGAGCAACCCAGCCAGGGCCAAGTAATTCAATAAATATTTATAGAGCACTTACTATTTGCCAGACTGTTATATAGTTGTTAGGAATAGAGTAGTGAATACAATACAGTCTCTGGTTTAGGGGCTTACAATTAAATGTATAACAGACGACAAAATGTGCTCTGAAGAAGAATGTTACAGAGTAATGGGAAGGGAGAAGATAGGCAGGTAGTAATGGGTGTTATTTGGAGTGACCCTAGAAGGCTTCTCTCATCAAGTGACACATGAGAGAGATCTAAATTAAGCCAGTAGGAGAGGCAAGGACATATCTGGTAGGAGATTTTCAGTATGAGGGAACAAACAGCAAGGGCTGTGAGGAATGTGTGGGCTTAACAAGTCCTAGAAACAACAAAGAAACTATGGAGACTGGAGTGAGAGAGTAAAGCAGATAGAACAGGGGTGTCAAACTCATTTTCACTGGGGGCCACATCAGCCTCGCAGTTGCCTTCAAAGGGCCAAAATAATTTTAGGACTGTATAAAGGTAACTACTCCTTAACTGTTAAGGAGTTGAAATTACATTCGGCTCTTCGAAGGCAACTGTGAGGCTGATATGGCCCCCGGTGAGAATGAGTTTGACACCCCTGAGATAGAAGAAATAAAGTCAGAGAAGTATGTGGGTGTCATATCCTGTGGACCTTTAAGGCCATAATAAAGACTAGATTTTTCTCTCCATTACATGGTAAACCATTGAGGGTTCTGAGCAGAGGCTTGATAGACATGAGTTATGTTTTAAAAGAATCATTTTGGGTAAAGTGTGGACACTAATCTCCAGGAAAATAAGAGTGTAAAAAAGGATAGTCAGGAGATGGTTTCAGTAGCCTACTGAGGGATGCTGTGGCTTGAACCAGAGTGGTAGCAATGGAAGTAATGGGAAGGAGTTTCAGATTCTGCCAATAAGTTTCAATATGTGAGTTTTTCCCCCACTCAAAGCAATTTTTGGACACCTTCTGGTGTCAAACTCAATTCTGACACTATCCACCTGGAGATAGCATCAGATCCCACAGGTTAAGGGGTTAGCCCTGCAAGACTGTTCCCACTTTAAATACCAGTCACAAGTCCAGATTGTCACCTGTACTTCTGACCAAGTGGCTATAAATAAGAAGTTTTCATGACCCCCACATCGGGTTCATTTGTGAGGGAGGCTCACAGAACTCAGGAATACAGCTTGCTTGATAGAATACTGGTTTATTTTTAAAGGGAACAGCCAGATAGAAGAGATACAAGATATGGGGAAGCAAGAAGCAAGATATGGGGAAATGGCAGGAGCTTCCATGCTCTCTCTGAGAGTGACCTACTCTCTCCAAATCTGTATGTATTATGGAGGCTTCTGTGCACAAGCAGGATTGATTAAATCATTGACCACTGATAACTGATTCAAACTCTAGCCCCCTTCCCCTCCTGGGAGATCAGGGGAGTGGGACTGAGAAGAAAACGCATTGGTTGGTTCTCCTGGTGAAAAGCCACCATCCTTAGATGCTTTCCCAAATCACTTCATTAACACAGTAAAAGATACCTTTATTGCTCTTATCATTTAGAAAATTCCAAGAGTTTTAGAAGCTCTGTCTCAAGAAAGGAACAAAAATTAAATACATATTTTTATTATAAATAACAATAATGCAGGTTACATTTGGATGTATTGCAAAGTTAGATACAAGAAATTGTTGTGAAATTAAATATGGTGTGTGTGTGTTAATGGTGGGATAGTGAGTGAATTTCAAGCTTTGGAGGTTGATCAACTGGGTGACAGTGGGAGCCATTTAATGAGGTGGAAAATAATGTGAAAGGGGCAGGTTTGAAAGGGACCAAGAGTTCAGTTTTAACCTTCTAAATATGAGATGATGATTAAACATCCGTGTGAAAATGACAAACAGCTGGATTTGGGTCTGGAATTCAGGGTTGAAATAGGGGTTGGTGACACAAATTAGTAATCAGATCATTTCAAATGGGAAATGTGATAATAATTAAGTAGTGTGTTAGAAAATTAGTTATTTCATAAATATAGGTTGGAAAGCGAGAGCCTGTAGGTTGTGAGACTCATAAGGAAACAACAGCAGTGAAACTGGCATTGAGAGTGGATGGAGCTTGGAGTGATTTAGCATCAACTAGCACAGAAAAGAAAGCAAGGCACAAGGAAGGAAGAATATCAAGAGAGTGAGTCAAGAATAACTCTAACACTGTGAGCCCGAATTACTGAAAAACGTATGTTAAATCTGACAAAAATGGGGGAATAGAGAGTAATTTGTGCTAGAAAAAAAGGTGGATTAATTTTTGGATGATTTGAGGTAACAGAAAAAGAAGAAGAATGTTCGGATAGCCGGTTAGACATGAGGATCTAACACTAAGCAGAAGGTGTGAGGATATGAGAAGTTGAGACTTCAGGCCAAAGATAATCATAATTAATAATAATAATGATAACAACATTAAGAGCTAACATTTATTGAAATTTTACCATGTGCCAAATGTTGCTTCATTGTTCTAGGTATTCTTCAGTTATTACATAATTTAGGTCTAATAACAGTTTCACAGGTTAAGGAATTATCCTCATTTCAAAGGTGAGGAAGTTGAGGTGCCTGGAGGTTAAATACCTAGTAGCCCAGGTGCCAGTCCAGCTGTGTCCATTTGACTCTGGAGTCCCTGTTCTAACTTAGTGACATGCTCTAGGCTGAGCTATTTGAATATGAAGTTTATATTAAACAACAATACACACAAAGAAAAAAATGGTAGTATTTTCTTTAACCTCAGCCATGAAATTTACTCTTTTAAAAAGCTTGTCTAATAACCTATAAACTTTAAACATTTTTTTGTTGTTTTTCAAGCTGCTCAACATGGTTCTGAAAATAGGACCATTGAATTTGAAATAGATTTAGAGGCTGCTAACAACTGGCAATGCAATGTGTCAGAGCCCTAAGATAAAATTTCTCTGGTGAAGAACAAGCCCAGTAAAAAATTATCATTATGTATACATTAAGTTTGTCCTGATATATTAGAAAACATCGTGTCATGCCTACTGGATCTCAGTAAAAACCAAACACTATTTATTATCCCCAAAGAAAACCCTTTTAACAAGACTGAGAGCTGAACTGGAAATAAACAATAAATTTTAAAAGAAAGGAAATCATCATGAAGAAGCAAGAGTTCAGAATAGGTTAGAAAGGAAAATAGCAATACTCCTATACCAGGAAGAACAGGAAGTTAGCTTCCTTTATTTGATGAAAAACAGAAACTCCTGAGAAATAAAGAGTGCTATAAATCCCCTCTCTGGGAGAAGTATGACCATGAAGAAGATGGAAAGTTGGCACCCGGATGGACCTGCACAAACGTACCTAAGATCGCCCTATTTTCCATTAGTTTCCTGCACATACTTACTTTCCCACAATTTGCTGCCCTTGGAAGCCCCAAACCCTTTTTCCTTTACCACGTCACATCTCCATAATTTATCTCACTTTGTTGAAATGATATGTAAACTCTCAGGCTTATCCACTTCTTTGGGTCTTTATCCTTCCCTGTAAATATTTCCTCCTCATAAAAATTAACATAAAAGAAAATTTGTATGCTTTTCTCCTATTAATCTGACTTTTGTCAATCTAATTTGTAGAGCCCCTAGCTATGAACTTAAGAAGGTAGAGGAAAAGTCCTTTTCCTCCCTTACACATGCTAATTGGATTCAATTTAATTCACAGTTCTAGATAATTTATGAAGTTAAGGCTAGGAAGGGTACAAACACAAAAGCTTTGAGAGTTGAGTTTACAACGATGATGTCAATAGTAAGGTTGATTCAGTGTGTCAGAACAATGTAGTGCATTAATTTCCCACATGGATAGCTTCACATAGAGAAAACCCGTCTTTAAGAGTGACACAGGCAATGTGGGCAACTAGGCTAGACTCGGGTGAGCTGTGAGAGTTTTGGTGATAGGAGAAATCCATCTCCACTCCGGGAAAATCAACTCCAACTGATGTAAGTTGGTTAACACATTATATGTGGGACGGATCAACCATTCAGACACAAAATACCCTAAAAGAGTATTTGTTTAAGAGAAATATTTATGAAGTTGGCCAAAAAGGGAACATATTTATTTGTAATGTTGAGTGAAGAAAACTCTTTCTGAGCAAAAAGTAGTCAACACTGAAGAAGTAGGACTTTTGGAAGCCAATTTGAAGATTTGCTAAACATTCCAGCAGAACAGTTGATATTCGTCACTTTAGCATATCTTTTCTGCCACCAAAAGGATATCAAGTCAAATTATCATTTGACAATGCTTGATCCTTTTTGTCAAAGCTAAGGAACTGGTGTAAATGATTATTGCAAATTTTTATATCAAAGTAACTAAAATGTGCTTGAGTAAAGAATATTGAAAATACTTTTTGTGTTCTTGAAACAATTGAATTAAAAAGACTTCTGCAATTAGGAAGGGCTTATTTTTTGTGGAAAGGACACACTAAACAATAGATCAAGAAAAAATCCAAATATTTATTAAAAATACAGAATGTTAATCTTAATTAAGCAACAAATCATATCTTTTCCTCCCAAAGCCCTCTCAAGAAAACAACATAAAACACACAAAAGCATTTTCCCATTATTTTGTGATAATTCCTTCAAAAGTGTAAAATATTTAGCAGGACATAGCTGTAGAGTAAGAAATTAATATCTATACACTTAGGGACTACTTAATGCTTGTCCTAAATTTTTGTATAAAAAGTCTGTAAATAGGCCTCTACTCTATTCCTAGATAACAGATGGAAAATATAGTAGCTTGAAAAAATATCCCTGCCAGTAATCTAATAAATTAATAGCAGAAAAGAACTATAAGAGAGTATTTCTAATCATCTTTCTGAAGAATAACCTTTACTTGCTTGGCTCAACATTCTTGTTGTCATTTGCCTAAGTATGTTTAATAGGTATCTCTTACATGCGGAATTGAAGATAAAATTACTGTTGGACAGGTGAAGTAAAGGTCTGACTATGTTCAAATAAAGTTCCTCCAACTGATTGAAAGTGAAAACATTTTTTCTACTTCTGATAAAAATTAAAATAAGAACCTTGGTAATTAGCTTAATTTTGAGAGTCACACCCCTACTGGTGTTACTATGGCAGTGATAACTGGAGATTCCAGGTTCCTTGAGAGAATTAATGTCACTTTCCAGGTAGGTTCTGGCCTTCATAAGCAGGTACTGCTCCATTCCCATTCTTGAAGTCGGTTCTAGCAAGCCCAGCCTGTATTCCACCACTGATTAATCTTGCACAGTTCATGGAAATACCATCTACAAAGTGTCTCATCTCTAAGGCTGGGTTGCGGACAGTTTTTATATTTGCTATTAATTATCTCCAGTTGTTGGAGAACAAAGAAAAAAATACTTCAATTTAAAGCAGCAAATAAATACTCTTCATGCCAGCAGGGTGCAAAGTTCATTTCACTCACATGAATGCCACAGAATTCGAAGGGACATTAAACAACATTAAAACCAACACTGAGCTTCATAGGAGAAGAATGAGGCTCAGATAATGTGAATTTATGCCCAAGGTCAAACATTTAATAGTGGTTGAAGATACTCTGAGTCTACAGGTTTGGTAAGTATGTTTTTTAAACATATTTCTAGTTCCTTAAGGAAGAGTTCTAGATAACTTTAACCTACTCTCAGTTATACACTGTAAACAAGTGTGTGTGTGTACACACAGACATGCATGTGCATGTGGTAGGTGGGCATGGAGAAGAATAGGTGATAGAAGAGAGAAAGAATAAAGAAGGGGCAACATAAATAAATGTGAACTCTAAAGTATATTTTAGTCAAAAGTACCTGTTCTATCAAACCACTTCCCCCTGCTACTGAAGAAGAAAACAAAATGGCTATTTTGAATTTTGCTTCTTCCCCTGCTCTTACCACAACCTACCTCTCGTGGGAATGATGTAGTGCAATGAATTGGACATAGCGTGAGCAGATGGAGGGGAAAATAAGAGAGAAAGATTGGAATATATAAAGTGCAGCTCCTCAGTTATTAAATATTGGCTGCAAAATTATATTTTGAGAATACTGAAATGCCATCAAAGCTTTAGTTAATAGAGTCGAGAATTAATGTAGGCATTTGACTCAATCATGATCATAACTTTGTCTTAAAAACCCTTTTTTGGGTACTGAGACACACATATTTTTAGTAATCACAAATACTTGGATACATGCTCCAAAAACCATCAGATCATTGTGACTCACTTAGTATACAATAAGAAGCATTGTGTCTTCCATTTATAGCCCCATCTCTTTCTTCTAGCAACCTGGCAGCAGCACAGTTGAGACATGAGATTACTTGAAGGGATCAAAGGCAAGTCCACATTCCATTCTTCAGCACAGAACCACTATGAAATTATGGTAAATTATGTCAGCACCTCTCCATGTTTTTCCAAATTCTCATCTGTAAAATGTTAGCAGTAATCTGTGAAATGCAAACCCTACATTTTCTTGTGTTCTTAGAACATAGTGAGAAGGATTTGTGAGATCATGGCTACAAAAGTGCCCACAGTTATTGTGGTGCCTGGCATCTGGTTGAATCCTGCCATGCTGGCCAGTGGTGATAAGGCCCTTGGCTCTTTGGTAGATCCCCACCCCCACCCCTCTGTTATTGTTGCTGATAGAGGTTGCTTTAAATCCCACAGATGACCTGACTATCACACACAGACACATGCACACACACACACTTGTCACATTGGATGTTTATGTGTCTGTTTTTTTCACTACATTGTCTTTATCTCAATAATCCAGCTCACAGCTGGTGCCCATTACATTAAATGGTCAATGAATTATAAAAAGTGAATGAATTTTACACAAGGAGAATTACCTGGGGAGTGGCATTATATAATTCAGGGATAAGCTGCCCTTAATCAGAAAGTTCCCAGAACAGATCCTTTGAACAATTTATCCATCATTCAGTGAAAATGGCAAGCTTCAGTAAAACCAACACTTCCACATTTATTATTATTGTGGACCTGCCCCCTCCTCTCCATATACACACACAGGCCTGCATGCACACTTGCATTCAATTTCCTGAACCTCTGGAGGTTTAGCAAAGTTTTTGTTTTTGGAAACACATCTACATAATGCAAAACAACTAATTCTATTAAGTATGTAGCACGGGCAGACTTGAATAGCAGGATGAACTAACTGCATTTTTCTTCTCACACTCCCTGAGAGCCACTGCTTTTGAGCTAAAATCTGTGGCACTTGGTCTTTTTCCACTTGTTGATACTTTTCTTTATTCCCACATCTCTTACCCTGCTTCCTTTGTAAAAACGTATGTTTTGTTTGAGGGCTTCTTGTATGAGGTCTTAACTGAGAATTTTTAAATCCTCCTTTCTGAACAAATATGCTCATTTTGCAAACTACTTACTATCAGGTCCAAGAAACCCTTTATCCAAGAATCATAAATTTTCAGTATGTTGTGGGCTCTTTTTGTTGAGATACAAAAGTATTCACTGCCCTCATACGTGTAGCTTTATTCCTTTCTCATCATTCTCTCTACAGTAGGCCTTTACCTGCTCCTAGCAATTTCAAATTATGAATTTTCTTGCATATAAGAATATTTAGTAATCTCTCATGTTTTTTTCAGTGCCATCACTTAATACAAATGGCAGACTGAACAGAAAAAAATATAAACTGTGACAATCACAGGGCAATGTGTTGAATCGCCTCTCTCCCAATGGAGGTATATACCCAATCATGGCTGCCTTGGACTCAAGCAGGCTAAAAATAACTATGCGATCAAGATCATATTCTTTCATTTGTTAAGGTATATTTAGCATTTAGGACCCTGAATTTCCACTAACATAAACTCACCTCAAACTCTATAAAGCAAACTATCATTCTCTGCCCTCCCATTCTGGTTAGTATTTTTTTTAATAATATATTTTATTGATTATGCTATTACAGTTGTCCATCCCCCCCCTTTATTTCCCTCCACCCTGCACCTCCCCCCCATTCCCTGCCCTTTAGTTTTTGTCCATGGGTCATACACATAAGTTCTTTGGCTTCTACATTTCCTATACTATTCTTAACCTCCCCCTGTCTATTTTCTACCTACCATTTATGCTACTTATTCTTTGTACTTTTTCCTCCTCTTTCCCCCTCCCACTCCCCTGTTGATATCTCTCCATGCCTTATATAAATCCCTTTAACATTTCTTATAATAAAGGCTGGGTGATGATGAACTCCTTGAACTTGACCTTACCTGAGAAGCACTTTATCTGCCCTTCTATTCTAAATGAAAGTTTAGCTGGATAGAGTATTCCTGGATGTATGTAAGTCCTTGCCTTTCATGACTTGGAATACTTCTCTCCAACCCCTTCTTGCCTGCAAGGTCTCTTTTGAGAAATCAGCTAACAGTCTTATGGGAATTCCTTTGTAGGTAACTGTCTCCTTTTCTCTTGCTGCTTCTAGGATTCTCTCCTTATCTTTAATCTTGGGTAATGTAATTCTGATGTGTCTTGGTGTGTTCCTCTTTGTGTCCAACTTCTTTGGGGCTCTCTGAGCTTCCTTGACTTCCTGGAAGTCTATTTCCTTCACCAGCTTGGGGAAGTTCTCCTTCATTATTTGTTCAAATAAGTTTTCAATCCCTTGGTCTTCCTCTTCTCCTTCTGGCATCCCTATGACTCTGATATTGGGACATTTAAAGATGTCCTGCAGGTTCCTAAGCCTCTCCTCATGTTTTTGAATTTTTGTTTCTTTATTCTTTTCTGGTTGAATGTTTTTTTCTTCCTTGTTGTCCACACCATTGATTTGAGTTCCAGTTTCCTTCCCATCGCTATTGGTTCCCTGTACATTTCCTCTTATTTCTCTGAGTGAATTCTTCAGTTTTTCATCTAATTTGCAACCAAATTCAACCAATCCTGTGAGCATCCTGACTACCAGTGTTTTGAACTGTGCCTCTGATAGGTTGGCTATCTCTTCATCGCTTAGTTGTATTTTTTCTGGTGTTTTGAACAGCTCTTTCATTTGGGCCATTTTTCCCCCCTCAGTGCACCTGTTACTTTAAGGGGCAGATCTTTAGGTGTTTACCAGAGTGGGACATCCCATGTGGTTGTGTTGTGTGGCTGCCTGTGGGGGCGGGGTCTGAGCGAACAATGGCACTTGCTCCACTCTCGCACCTCTCCTGCTATCCACAAGCAAGTTGGGCCCTTCTGTGCTGGCTCCAGGGTGGGTGGGTGGGCTTGTGTAGTTCCAACTCCCTGTGGGTCTCTCCAATGAATTCTCCTGTGAGGCTGGAGGTTCCTCCCACTGCTGCCTCAACCCCCAAAGGTGTTTTCAATTGGTGGTTTGAGGCTTTATTTCCCCTTGCTGGTGGGTTGGGGGGTCTGCACCACTCCCCAGCTTTTTCTCCTGGTTTATCTGCATGCTAATGAGGGACGGCCTGGTCCACCAGTCTCAGCCCCACTGGGACCAGGTCAGCCAGCCGCAGGTTTCGCTGAGTGTACTGGCCGCGTTTTGGCCAGGCACACGTGCCACAGGTCTCTCCAGGCAGCTGCAGCATTGCCCACACCACTCCACAAACCGCTGTCTCACTGAGAGCTCTCAGCCTGGCTCTGCCCTGCTTACCGGTCTGAATGAATGAATGTGTCTTTTTTAACTCCTTGGTTGTTGGACTTCCACTCAGTTCAATTTTCTGTCAGTTCTGGCTGTTTTTGTTTTTTTAATTGTTGTCTTTCCTCTTTTGATTGTGCGAGGAGGCAAAGTGTGACTACCTACACCTCCATCGTGGCTGGAAGACCCAAACTGTCATTCTTATGATGAAAATACTCGGATGTCAGAGACCAAGGGTAGGATTATGGTTAAGCTTCAGACTCAACCATGGCCAGACTCAGCTGACATCAGGATTTTCTCTCCTCCTCTCTCTGTTCTGGTGCATCTGGATTATTCATTCTCTCCAAAGTCACCTCTTCTGATTCTCTTCTTCTTTGCTTGGCTTGGACTCCAACTGTTCCTGACCTTCATATCATAGGATAAAGTTACTCAGAAGAGACTGACGCATTCTTGATTTTCTCCTTCCAAAGTCTTGAAGTTGAGATTTTTTAAACCTGAATTAAATCTCATGACCACTTTTGGGCAAGTAAATGATGGCCTGAAGGTAGGGTTTCCTCGCAGATATGGTAGCTCCCACAATAGTCCTATGAACAGAGATTAGGAAGGGCAATTTTTAGAAAGAATGTTGGGTAGAAGTTTCTGTTGCTGTCCATTATGCTAGCTCCTGATGTATCTAATAACAGACAGTATCTACCTCTGTATGTTCCATATATAATAAAAGTATATTGTTAGTTATATTTTATCTTCCACCCTAGACCAAACTTATAGACCTCTTTTTGCCCCAATATACATAACACACACACACACAGATTAAAAATCCAGTTCCATTGCAGACTAGAGAGCATGACTTGAGAAATTACTGACCTGAATCACTGAAGAACTAATAAATGTTATAAAATAATTTTTTTTTCTTAAAATTCTAGCCATGGCCAGATGGCTCAGTTGGCTGGAGCATTGCCCCATACACGAAAAGGTAGTGGTTTCAATTCCTGGACAGAACACATTCTGAGTTTGCAGGTTTAATACCAAGTTGTGGCATGTACAGAAGGCAATCAATTGATGTTTCTCTCTCTCTCTTTCAATTTCTCTCTCTCTCTCCCTCCCTCTCTCTCCCTTTCTCCCTCTCTCTAATCAATCAACATGACCTTAGGTGAAGTTTAAATAAATTCTAAACAAATTCTAAGCAAATGAAGTTTATTGAGAAATACTAATCCTTGATCTTTAGACCAGATGAATATTTTGCCTAAAACTTTATTAAATCCTTATCCAACCCAAAAAGCTGACTTCATGATTTCTTTGCAAAACATGCCTAAAAACTAATAGATATAACAGTGCTTGTGATTTCTGGAATAGTTGTTTCTTCTCTCTTATGTTTCTCAGTTGTTGAAACAATTTCCATCAAATCTCTGTGCACAGTTTACCCATTCAAAGTTGGAGGCGAGTGAGACTGAATTTCTGTCGCCGTGGATGAGTAATGCTTTGTGTTAAGAGTAGAATTCACTGAGGGATATATTCTACTATTCTCTAACAGATCATTTGTTAATAAAGGACTATATTTTTATTATAAGGATCTTATAATAAGATAATAGGTCACATATAAAGCCCAGAGGATACATAGGGGTTGAAGGAAGCTATGTTGGAAACAGGAACAAAAACACATTTCAGCTAGAAGAAGGAGAAATACAGATCTAATACAACACACAGTTGTTTCTTCTGCTGTCCAAACTTTGGCTAAGGCCCCAAAGTCTGAGGTCACACATTAAATGCCAAGTCTGATCACAGTATGAGAAAGGCCACTAAACTACCTACAAGTCTCTTGCTGAGAGGTGTACAGTGAGTTTTTACAGCACCTCCAAACTGTGTAAGAGACAATAAACCTTTCCCCATGGAGACTGAAGGGGGCAGCAGTTGGGGTTTCTTTTGCATATCAGTGTAACTGGGTCCTGTGTCTTTTGCACCCCATGGGCACAGAGGTATGCTCCAAGTAAAGGTGGCTTCCAGAGAACCACATCTTGGTACCTGCTCCCTGGTATTTGAATGACACATATCAGCTCATAACAGTGAATTCTAAAGGTGGGCCATTGGCTGGCTGACTTGAATGGCAGAGGGAGGAGAAAGGAAACTCTGTGACAACAGAGTTAATCAGGAAAGGTAGTGCAAGTTTTGTGGGCCAGATGCAAATTTCACAGTGGAGAGCCACGCTAAGTCATCTTGAGAGACACTCTGCCCAAGACGAACCTTGGAGGATAAGTAACATCCAAGAAGGGATGAATCACGAGAAACAAGAGTCTGACAAGGAAATCATAAACAGACAACTGAAAAAAGAATGACACACCCAAGACAAGAGAATCTTATTAATAGGGTTGGTCTTCAAAAAATCCAGAAGATCTCCTAGAAAAAAAATCAACTCTTGGAGTCTACATGACCCAGACTGCAATTTTACCAGATGAGTAACACAGTGCCTGCTCTTTACCTCTCTTTCCAACTTTCAACTAGATTTTCTATGATTACCAAAATAACAACTGAGTGGGAGAAGAAGTGGGCCGGAAAAAGAAAACAAATTAACTGTGATTCCTTCCTCCTGCAGGCTTCCTGGGCTAAGCTGGGCTCCATGTGTGAATGAAATCAGATCTTAGTGTTGACATTACATTGAACTGGAGTTTAGTACTTGGAAAACATAAACTATTCTGTTCTTTACCTAATAATCATTGGGAAGTAATAAAAATTGCCCTGAAATTGCATCCACCAAATGGGTGTGAAGAGACAGTTTCTGCTTGCCCTTCTCAAGTTCGGTCTGTTCAGATATGGTTACACTAGAAATGACTTCTTATTGATTGCTTGCCAGCACTTTAAATACTCCTCTGCAGCTCTTTAAGGATGCTCCAGGAGGTGAGGTACTGCACTCTTAGAGTTCTTCCTGTGTGTGTAGGAGGGATGAAGGTGTCTCCCTAACACTCTTTGAATAATAATAATAATAATAATAATAATAATAATAATAATAATAATAATATTATCTATAAACATTTTTAGAATACCTCCATTAGAAAATTATCAAGCTGTCGCCTCTCTCTTTATCTGGCCTCCAGTGTGACACTGTATTTGACCTTTAGAGATCAATTTGATTTAAAAAAAGAAATATTCATCTCACCAAAAAAGTCTCATTCTGGAGTTCATGGATGCTTTTTTGACTACCTCAAAGTTAAGGAAGGAATACAACACCTCCCATTCATGACTCAATTGCTTAATTAATGTCGCCTGAATTTCTATTGTCTTTGGGGGCAGTAACACCACATTGCTGACATGTAGTTAAAATCTCTAATCCTTTATACACATGATTCTATTGACAGGGTATGATCACTCTGTACTTAAACATTATTATTTTGAAGGCTCAAATTCTTATCTTTGTATTTGATTCTGTTAAGTATCATTTTCTTTTTTCAATACAGTAACAATTTTTACCTCTATATGATTTAATTTCTCTTTAGTTACACTAATGCCATGGAAGAGAAGCATTTAACCCCTTGGTGTCTCTCAGTCTCTGTTTTAGTTACCTCTAGGAGGAAGAGGGGACTGTTTGGTTAATGAATGGGTGAGCACATGTACTTAAAGAGCTGACCACAAGACTCCAAAATCCCGGCTCCATAACTCATTATCTCTGTGACCATGGGCAAGGTACTAACCTCCCTGGCTTTGCTTCTTCATTCGAAGAACAGTACTAACAGTGCCTCTTCACAGTGTTCCTGGGAAGGCTTTGAGGTGATGCAGGCAGAGAGTGCAGCATGCCCTCTGCCTCTGACAGGCTCTCAGTAAATTTTAGCTGTTGTTAATGTGGATTCTTTCCACAGAACTCTTTCTCACTCTAAGGGGCTAGACACCAATTTTATAAGTTTAGTCACATAGAAAAATCTGCCAATTTAAATGTGGACTCACAAATTCAGATAATGAGGTTCTTGGATTTTGTGGTGATTTCCTGTTCCTGGTAGGCAGCATAGTGACTCAGAGATGAGGGTGGTGGAGTGGGCTCCAGCGTCCACCCTTCTCTAACCATTTTAGGGCTCCTAATGTCCAGCTCACTAGACCTGGAAGTGAAGTGGCAAAAGAGAATACTTTGTGCCCTGGCTGGTGTGGCTCAGTGGATTGAGTGTCGTCCTGTGAACCAAAGGGTGATCAGTTTGATCCCAGTCAGGGCACATGCTTGGGTTGCAGCCCTGACTGGGATCAAATAAAAAATATATATATTTTTTATTTATAAATAAAAAATATATATTTTTTTATTTATTTATTTTTAGAGAGGAGAAAGAGAAGGAGAAACAGCAATGTATGGTTGCCTCTCACATGGCCCTCACTGGGGACCTGGCCTGCAACCCAGGAATGTGCCCTGACCGGGAATCGAACTGGGACCCTTTGGTTCCCAGCCCATGTTCAATCCACTGAGCTACACCAGCCAGGCCTTAAAATATTTTTTTTTTTTTAAATGAGAGAGAGAGAGAGAGTACTCTGTAATTTCCAAATTGCCATTCCTGGAAATTTTGCCTTCCTGTCTTCCTGCCTGGTGCTCTATTGAGAAGCAGCCAGGTATAAAGTGCCTTTAGATGTTTGGTCCTGTATCTGCCACTATATTATGGTAATCCACAAACCTCTACTTATTTTGTTTCTCTTAAATAAAAAAGTAAAAAGAAAACAATGTCCCAAGTTTTCAGTCTGCACTAAGGGGCCTTCAGATGACAGGTAATATAAGATGTACTAATTTCAGATGTTATATTAAGTCATTATACATTTCATTCAGTAATATTAACTATATTGTATGTGATGCACACTAAATATTATTTATATGCATCTATATACACCTATAATACTAAATATAAATACATATCATATATGCCATAGGCATTTTAATAGGAATTGCATTGAATCTATAGATTGCTTTGGGTAATATGGACATTTTAATTCTTCCAATCCATGAACATGGTATGCTTCCATTTATTTGTATCTTCCTTAATTTCTTTCTTCAGTGTTCTATAGTTTTCTGAGTACAGGTCTTTTACCTTCTTAGTTAAATTTATTCCTAGGTACTTTATTTTTCTTGTTGCTATAGTAAATGAGATTTTTTTCCTAGTTTCTCTTTCTGATATATCATTGTTGATATACAAAAATGCCATCAATTTCTGAATATTGACTTTGTATCCTGTTATTTTGCCAAATTCACTTATTAGATTGAGTAGTTTTTTGATGGAGGCTATAGCATTTTCTATCTACACTATCATGTCATCTGCAAAACAGTTTTATTTCCTCCTTTCCAATTTGTATACCTCTTATTTCTTTTACTTGTCTGATTGCTGTGGCTAGAACTTCCAGTACTATGTTGAATAAGAGTGGTAAAAGCAGATTCTTTTGTCTTGTTCCTGATCTTAAGGGGAAAGCTTTTATTTTTTGCCCATTGAGTGTAATGTTGGCTGTAGGTTTCTTGTATATACCTTTTATTATGTTGAGGTATGCTCCCTCTAGTCCCACTTTGCTGATTGATTTTTATCATAAATGGGTGCTGGATTTTATCAAACTGGACCACCAACTTACACCATACACCAGAAAAAACTCAAAATGGATAAAAGACTTAATTATAAGTTGTGACACCATAAAAGTCTTAGAGGAAAACAGGCAGGAAAATTTCAGATATCCCATGTTGCAGTATATTTGCCAATATATTTCCTAGGGCAAGGAAAATAAAGGAAAAAATAAACAAATGGGACTACATCAAATTAAAAAGCCTCTGAATGGCTAAAGAAACTATCATCAAAACAAAAAGGGACCCAGCCATATGAGAGAACATATTTGCCAATGATACAAGAGTTTGATCTCCAAAACATATAAAGAACACTTACAACTCAACACCAAGAAGATAAACAATCCAATTAAAAAATGGGCAAAGTCCCTGGCTGGTATAGCTCAGTGGACTGAGTGTGGGCCTGTGAACCAAAGGGTCGTTGGTTCAATTTCCAGTCAAGGCACATGCCTGGGTTTCAGGCTAGGTCCCCAGTAGGGGGAGACAACCACACATTGCTGTTTCTGTCCCTCTCTTTCTCCTTCCCTTCCCCTCTCTCTAAAAATAAATAAATAAAATCTTAAAAAAAAATGGATTTCTTAAAAAAATAGGAAAAGGACCTGAATAGACACTACTCCAAGGAGGACATACGGAAGGCCCATAGACATATGAAAAGATGCTCAACATCACTAGCCATCAGACAGATGCAAATTAAAACTACAATGAGATGCCTCCTCATACTGGTCAGAATGGGCAACATAAATAAATCAACAAACAAGTGCTGGTGAGGAGGTGGGGGAAAGGAAACCCTAGTGCACTCTTGGTGGGAATGCAGACCGGTGCAGCCACTATGCAAAAAATATGGAATTTCCTCAAAAAACTAAAAATGGAACTGTCTTTTGACACAGAGATTCCATGCTGGAAATATACCCAAGAATCCTGAATCACAAGTTCAAAAGAACTTACGCACCCCTATGTTCACAGCACCACAATATACAGTAGCCAAGTGCTGGAAACAGCCTAAGCACCCATCAGTAAAAGAGTGGATCAAAAAATGTTGGCACATTTACACAATGGAATAATACACAGCAGAAGGAAAGAAGGAACTCCTACCTTTGGCAACAGCATGGATGGAGAATATTATGCTAAGTGAAATAAGGAAGTAGGTGAAAGACAAATATCACCATATGATCTCACCTATAGGAAGAATCTAATGAACAAATTAAATGAACAAATAAAATAGAGCTACAGGCATGGAAACATGGAAAAGACTCACAGTGACCAGAGAGGATAGAGATAATAGTGGAAATAAGAGGGAGGGACTAGTCAAAGAACATGTATGTATGAGCCATGGACATGGACAACAGTGTGGCATTGACTGTGGGAGCAGGAGGTGGTATGGGCAAAGGAGGCCAAAGTGAGAAAAATCAGAAAAACTCTAATAAAATAACAATAAAAATGATTAAAAAAAAGAAGGAATAAAGTAATCCCATTTACAATTGTGTGAAAAAGAAACAAATGCTTGTGAATTAATGTAAATATATAAACACATACAAATACACACATATATCATATTTAGCCAGATTTAGTAATTTCAAAACTATCAATCATCTAAAATCCCTAGAATTTCTCAGAATGCTAAAACAATTACCCCAAATATCTATACACTTATTTTAAGCTATTGAATACATTTTCTCTTTATCCATTTAGTTTATTTAAATTAATGCAAATTCAAGACATACAGAAAGTATTTATTTTTTATAGTAACATACTTGTGATGGTGACTAAGAATATACAGTACATTTCATCAAATCTAAGACACTTCATGGTTTCCACAATAATAAAATGTGAATAAAAATGTGTCTTAGAATTAATGGTATCTTTTCCTTGTATGAGAAAGAAAATCATATTTTTTCATGAATAGGATCTGTATCTGGATATTATCATTTCTAATGAAAAAATACTGAGAAAAGTCAATTATTTTATTTAAAATAATACTATAATCAGAACTCAGAAAATTACTTCAAGTGACCAACATAATTGTAGTGGTTAAAAAGGAGTAATAAAATAATTGACAACAAAGTATATAATGAGATGCTGGTAAGTCAGGAGTAATTATTTATCCATCCATCTATCCAACTCTTTCAGAAGCAAAGATAAGCGTCATGTTAGAAGAGTTTCTCTTCGTTATGGGGAAAACTTTCCCTTACAGAGATAGATTAGGTGGATAGATAGATAGATACCAGAAGGCTTCTTTAGCCCTGAAAGAAAGTTATGTCAGATTGTATATTTAAATTTGTGCTATATCATCCATCATCTCTCAGGTGGAACAAAGGTGCTCTTCACCTGACGTGCAGCCTCCTGGAGGGGGGCTCGACTGGTCTGCACAAGACGAGGTTGGGACTCCCAAGTAGCTTCTTACAAACCTTTGAAATGAAGGCCACCAGTGAGCATGGACTGTGGAAAACGGCATCACATTTGTACCAGACACAATGTATTGTCCTGCATTCCACACCAAAAACTCCCATCTCAATTGCTCAACAGAGAAGTAAGAATATGTCCTAGATATTATTGAATCAACTTTAAGCTATTTATCTGAAAAAATGATCCAGGCAGAAAAATATAATTAGTGCTTCAGAAGGGAATTCAAAATGAAGAAAAGGGTGTATCAGCTGTTTAACTAGAGCTCAAGTAAACCGCTGACAGAGATGCGGAAGCTGGCTACTGCAGGCGTGGGGGCAAATTTGAAAGTCATAGCCTACCTACAGCCCCACAGAGTCATGTGTGGCAGGGATTGCAAAACTTCTGAAACAGAACAAAGAAATGCTTTTTAAAATTTACAGAAAATTGACCTTAGCCTTATTTTCACTTTGACAAAAAATAGATAAAATAGTAGAAAATACATTATAGCCACAGCTTTAAGCAAAGGAGAACATTAACACTGTTCCTTTTCAGCACTTGAACAGATTTGCCTCAAAATGGGGAAGAAAAAATGTTGGATTGCTCTTCTATAGGGGGTTGTAAAACAGAAAAAAAAAAAAAGTAATAGCACTATAATTTGAAAATCAAGCTAATAAATAGGAGACAAATACTTTGACACTGTCACATACTGGAGGGTATGTCATAAACAATGCCAGTACGTGCACAGCCACTGATCATTGGCGGCAAAAGTGAGTTGTTCGGTGACCCCAGACCATCTAACTGTATTTAAATGTTTCCTATGAATTGTATGACTGTAATACTGAATGAAATAATTATCAAAGAGGGAAATGACTGCATTTTCAGATTACTCTACATTCTTGGGATACCCAGAATTAGAAATAATTATGTTGATAAAGGTGTTCAAAGAATAGCTTCTTTCTTTTGGGAAAGCATAGAGTATTCTCATTTCAAAACCAAGTGGCTATCATTCATGGATTTCTAGTATGTATTAAAGATGGTTGGAAATTGCTTTAATATCAACATTAGCACAAAATAGGTGCACATCTCCGGCACAAAGTTAAAAGTACACTTTATAGAAACCAAATTTTGAGGCATTTTATTAGTAACATGTGTGATCCTGTCTATCACACATCAGTAGACCCCCAGTTCTTTAATCATGCCATCTCCATTTCCCAGTGAGCCCCCAGTGAATAATCTGAGGCAGGAGAAAGATGTGACGTAAGTAGCCTGCAAAGGTAACAGGACCTTTTGAATTTTGGTCAATGTCCTTATATGTGAATTTCATTTTACAAAATTGATACCAACCATCTAATTGGTACTTTACATCCCAGAATCACATATGAGCAACTTACAAGTCAGTCAGTAATGAATTGCCTTATAAATGGTTTGAAGTATCAGCCCACGTTAAATTAGATTTACATTGAAAGCACTTGGATTTTATTTCATTATGATATAAGCCAAATTTATTATAAAGATTTATTCCTGTGATTGTCCGTCTATTTTGTTACAAAAAATCAATCAAGAAAACAATGACAAGGCTTGTGATGTATTAATCAGAAAGATGGCAATGGTTCATGAAATTGAAACATTATGCTCACCTTCCCAGATATATCATCAAAATCTGCCTCTTCTATGTCCCATCCATAAATTTAAAATGTCAAGAATGAATTTTGATCCTATACTAGAAAGACATTTCAAGAATCAAATGAATTTGTGTCATCTATGAAATCAGACAGAGAAAACAAAAAGTGTTTACTAAATAAATGGTTTTTAGATTCTCCTTCACTCCAAACCTTTTTTCTTTACATTTTTGACAACTGAATGCCTCGCTCCAGTGATGAAATGAGAAATGGATATTGTCTCCTACCAGCAAGATTCACTGAGATCCTTGAAAATCTTTCTTAGCATTCTTGATGTTTCAGTCTTGGGACTTGGCTGCTCCTCTAATTCCAGTTGAAAGAGATAAGACAGAGAGCAAGTTACGAACAGTAAGCAATGGCTGCCAGTTTAAAGTAAAATGTGCTTTCATGCCAAGACATCAGAATGGATGTTTCATATAAAACGGTAAGGTTTTAGTGCTTATTTGAACCTTTCAACAATTGATCTTTGGATTATACTTTCTTATTTTTTAAATGCCAGAGTAAAAATAAATCATGTGAATTTGCCAAAAAAAATACAGAAAAGTATTTTTCCTAGTTGAATTATTTGCACTGAATCACTATTTCCAATGACAAACTTGAACTCCATTTTTCAGGTACCATAACTCTGTGTCTTGTGAAATATCAAAATCTGATTAAATCACATCATGTCCAGAAAGTAGTCGTAACAGGTTCTGAAAAGCAGAAAAAGATAGAAGAAACTTTTATTTCTTATAACCAATAAAGATACATCTTCAATGAATAGTTTTCCTACACTACACTATAAAAGACCTTTTGTAATACTGAGCTTTTTAATAAATCACAGAGTATTTTTCTAATGCTTAATTACAATATTAAAGGGACTTTTCAAGTTTTGAGATTGAGGCTTTGGAACTTTTAAAAAAATACTTTCTTAAAACATTCATGTTTGTCAGTACATACCGTCACAGCAGTTGAAAATCAGTGCTGTGGGCATGACCAGCACACACAAAAGGTTTGTCTTTAGGGTGTCACACAGCTTCTTTGAAACAGAGCTGACAATGGGACATATTTTGTCATCTTCAAGCATTATTTCTCAGATACAACACCAACAAGAGGTAAAGCTGAGGAGTACAAAGTGTGTCGTGTACACCCTTGCATCTCGTCTATCAGCGCTGCTTTCTCTGCTCCCTGATGTGTGCACCTTTGCTGTCCTCTTCTCGGCATGTGGCACACCAAGGCCTTATTTTTCTGAGCCACTTCAGAATCTGCCACGCTCCAATTACTCACAGACCTATACATCCGTCACTTTATTTGTGGCAAGGGATGGTCTTGTTCATTTTCTATGCCCCATGGGTATCTGGAGATGTCCCTAGTCATATACTTGGAAGATCCCACAGAGAGGCCCAGTAGATGCTCAGAAAGGATTTGGTAAGACCTGGAGGCCAAAATGACACTCCTCTCTCACGCTGGCCCCAAATAATAAGCACAAGCTTCTTGACTACATCCAATGCCCTCCCTTAAATCTCTCTTCTCATTTATACACTTGCTATGCAAGTCAGGCTTGTCATGCCTTGTCCTGCTCTCCTTTAATTCTTTCTCTCTCTCTCCCTTACCCCATATCCACTCATAATAGTGTACTGACTATCCTCCACCAGCACCCCCAAGCCAATATACAAATATATGTGTATGTGTGTTACCCTTCCCCTCCTTGAGACTTTCAGAAATGAAATAAAAGCAAATATAATTATCTACAATGATATAAAGTGATAGATATATGCTATGCAATGGAACTTAAAGCAAAAAATTAAAATGTACTGAAAAGATGCAAGCAAGTAAATGGCCATAGAATCTGATGAGTAAAGAAAAAACCAATACTAGTAGGCATTTCAATTGCACTTAGATGGGAATTTGATTTCTACAACAAATCAGGACATCATTAGAAAGATAAGGTCTCACAGAGAGGAAATCTAGAATGATGGCTCATTTCCATCTGGGATTAATTTCCCAGTACTCTTGAGAAAGCTCAGCACTAATTAGAAGCAGAGCATGCACTGGAACATTTTTTTACTGTGTTCTTTCAGTACAAGACACATCAAAAATCCACTTTCCAAAATGATTACTTCTGGTCTTGTGTTTTCACTGCTTTGAGTCCCTTCCAAGTTTCTAACTTCCACTTCTCCAAATTTTCTATTCAACTCCTTTTCACATTCATTTTAATATTTCATTGTTCTCTTGAAAGAGGGAGGCGCAGTATCTGTGCATATTCCTTTTAATCGATTTGTTATGGCAATTATTTTTATTTTGTTTTTACTCCCAAGAATGCTAAAGAGACTGCTGTTTCCCTGAAAGGGAGTGTTTTAAAAGTATGTGTAATACAGCTGTCATTCCCACTGTACCGCTTGTGGAGTATCCTCCAGAGATTTCCCTGAGTTTGTGAGACTCTAGGCTTCTAACAGTCTTGAGGTTGATTTCTAAGACCTGTTTCTAGAAAAGGCTACCCTCACCTTCTAGTCAGACCCGTTCAGTAGTGATTGAGTAATAACTTGGGAAAAAAAGAAGAATCTGGCCACAAGTTTCCATACAGAGAAGTTCTTGAGAAAAACCCTGCTTTCATTACCATAGCCTAGTGGCTTCCCAACCAAAACTACAGAGCACTAACTCTTCATCCCTTTCTTGTGAGTAGCTGATGAGCCATTCATCACAGTACACTTGCTTATATTTTCTTGAAGCTTATGTTTTCTGATTGGGAAATAATTGTTTCCAACAACATTGATTAATTTTACTATGTTATATTCTGAAAATTTCATAAATCTGGTGTGAAAATAGTATGCAAAATAAATGCCATTGATTGACTAAAAAATATCATATAGAATTATGCTGAATTGAACCAACTAGCAAACATTTCTTCTTCCCTCCCTTCCTTCTTTCCTTTTTTCCTTCCTTCCTTCTTTCTTTTCTTTCTTTCTTTTGTATCCCACTAATCAAAATCATTCATTGATTCATAAATATTAAGCATATATCATGCACTGTTTCAGTACTAGGGATAAACAGGAAGCAAAGCAGATTGAGAAACAAGGAAGTAGGCTGTGCCCATATCTGGAGAAGAGAATTCTGGGCAGAGGGAACAGCCACTGCAAAGAGTCCAGGAGGTGAGTGTGTGCCTGGAAGATATAGGAGATAAAGAATCCCACAGCCAGTGGGACACAGAAGATGCAGTCAGAGATACCTGGAAGGACTTTGGTTTTCACTCCAAGATGGTGTGTTGCCACCCTTCAAGGCTAGGCAGGTTCATGGTATTCGTGCAGAAGGAAAAATATTCACGGAGCTGTTGGGATGTCTGGCATGTCTTTATTCATGGGTGGGCAAGCCACGCACACTGCAAGCTGCGTGTCTATCTGCATGTCTCGTGTTGTGGCCCTGCTCCCCAGTATGGCACCCTTTGTGGCACCTGTCCCCTTGTATGTCTCTCATCATCATTGCCCCCAGAAGGGAGTCCCTACCTGTTTAAAAAGTAGAGGGGAACAAAGTCAGAAAACTGCCAGAACGTTATGTAACCTAGCATAATTCTGCGCATGCGAGCTCACTTCATGTGATGGGAACAGTTTATCAGACCCAGTCTCAAGGCCATGAGAACACTAGTTATCAGGCCCCTCCAAGGCTATGGGAACACAGCTTCCCTTAGCTACCCAGACACCTAAGTGAAGAATCCAGACTGCTTCCCCTTACCCTACAGATGGGAAGCCACTGGCTGGCTTTAAGCCGAAGAGTGGCATGATATGACTTGGGTTTTAACCAGGCCGCTATTGCTAATGTGTGAATACCAAACCATAGAGACTGTTCCCATCACATTTTGTAACCATCCTCATTTTTAAAACTTTGAGACATTACCCATTTCTAATCACATAGCTCTATCTGAGGGCAACATCCAAAACTATATAATGTGTTAGTTATGCTGGAGAAACTAATGACTAAAACAAATATTATACTTCTGTATAAAACAGGTACTTTTTTTGCATAATACAGCAAAAATTTGATGATTTAATTCTGGGTCACATCAAAATGAGAATGGATGCTCTCAACAGAAGAACCCAGACTCAAAATCCTCAGCCAGCCCCATGCAGAAAGGAGGAGGGGAGACACTGTTCCTTGCTGTTCCTAGAGGCTCGTCCTTTTTTAAATGGGCTCACATGTTGGCATGTTCACCTGTATCATTTTATCTATGTTGACTAACCATTTATTTCTGTTATCATCCCTGCCTCCTGGGAACACTCATAAACTAAACCTGTCTCAAGGAAAGGTTTTAGATTATTGGCCAAATCATACTACAAACAGGTTGATCTTGCCCAGAACTCCTGTCATTTTAATAATTGAACTCTAATCAGAGAGTACCGTCTGACACAGAGAACATTTAAGATGTTTGTTTCTTTCCCCCAGGTGACTGAGTTCCTTCTTTGCTCTCTGCAATCCCCCAGCAGGGAAGGCAGCTGAGCCTGGGATTTAGGCATTGGAATAACTTTCCTGAACTTGGGAGCAGCTATAGCTGTCCTTAAGCAACACAGTCAGTTTATCCCCTCAGCCTTTTAGAAGCAATAGGTGCAGTTGTATGAACTGAGATTTGTAGTTAATTAGATAGAAGTGAATATAAATATCTTGGCAACAAGCTATAAATGCATTTACACGTCGTTCCATAATAAACTAGCACCACTAAATGCCAATTTAAGAGATCTGGGAAGCTGAGCTGGGTGTATATGCGTTAAAATAGGCCTGGATGTGAGGCACAAATATCAAATGTATTATTCATGGCACACTTTGTCCAGCCACTGCTGAGGTATGCCGTCCACTGGGCAAGCAGTGCTGGCTTTTGCTGAGCAGCACAACACACGGTCTGTAATCTATCAGCCTCCAGTCCCCAATCTTGACCAGAAACAGATGCAAATACTTATTTAAGATTATATTTTATAATTTTTCTTACTTTAGCATTTTGGAGTTTTTAGCTAGAAATGAAGAAAGGAAGATCTTTCCCTTCACTACAGAGATGGCTTATTGATTGACTGGGTTCCTGATCAATGGAAGAAACAATTTATAATCAAGAAAGTTGTCTGGAGCTATTTCAGCTACTGAATCAATGCCTTATTTTTTTTCTTTTGAACTTCCCTTACACAACTTTTCTTTTGAATTTCCCTTACACAACTTTTCAGCCATGTAAAATTACTATTATTTTAGGACTGGGTGGTGGGTAAGGAATATTAATGATAAGAATGTTCTTCATATTATATAATTTCCTCATATTAATAATAATATCTCTATTATTATTATTAAATTAGCTATTCCCTCAGTATTAACCATTGCCTGAGCTATGCTAGTCAAAGATTATCTTCCTTAGTGCTCCTCTGATTTATTTGCCTTCTTAATTCACTTTCTGTTTTTTTCTTTCATTTATACATATACTGGGTATTTCATGTGCTACTCATTCATTTTGTCAACCAATACATCTGGAACACCTGTTCAGAAATAGAAAGGTGAGAAGGTACGGTCCTCCAGAGGCACAGAACTCTCTGAGGGTGTGATAGGGTGCAGCCAGGGACCACCAAAGAGGGGTTTGTAATGGGGTCCAGAACTCAGGGTGACTAGGAGATATAAAAATATAGGAAATCCTCACCCCCACAAGTCTGCACTAGCGGATGGGACATATGGAGCAGGTCCATTGAGAGTTATTTTGCATATCAATGGTTGGCCAGCTTCACACCTGATATGCAAAAATGGTTATTTTACATAACAGCTGGCTAGCTTCACAGATATGTTAAGTAGCTGTGACCAAGAGCCAGGGATATGGGAGTAACTTTGACCCATGATATAACTGGGGGGCAGCTTCCCCTGGTTACAGCATGTGTGAGAGCTTGGAGATGGTTCCCTCCATGCCACGAGGCCACGCCTGCCTGGACTTACTATGGCAGCCAAGAAAGGCTGGAAAAACACAGGAGTGCTGGCAGGTAGAGCCTGTTGTGAGAGGAGTTGGAAATGGGGTTGCAGAGGAAGATTCACACGAGTATTTAAACCCAGGTGTGGCCGCCATGCAGGTTCAAACCACGCAGTTTTGGGGACTAATCATGTAGTTTGGGGCTCCCTTAACCACATGGCTTAGGAAGCAGGAAAGCAAGATGTAGCAGACATGCGGAGCTCTCTCTTAGCAGTTTGGAAGAATGCAGGAGAAATAGTGCAGGACTAGGGGTGGGGACAATGTGAGACCTTGCAGGGAAGGAAAGAGGTAAAAAGACTTTTGTTAGTGGGCCATGAGAAGGTGCCATGTTGGTTTGGATTAATAACTGGAGATCCCAGTGACACAGCTGATTGTGCTGGGAACTGCAGGAGGCCTGCTGGCTGAGCACGATTACTAGGAAGACCTGGGAGCTAGCCAAGCCACAGACCTCTATTCTTTTTCCTGAGAAATGGTACCCCCGACCCTCCTGGTTGAGCAAAGTGGGGCAGGAAGGAATATGTGTGTTTGTGGATGTTTTAAGGGACTTTGAGTAACATTCTTCCATTACTCTAAATCTATATAACTTTTGAATAAGTAGTTCCTTTCCTTTTCACCAAACTCTAGCATTGAGAACCACAATTCCTAAGAACAGCAAGCAAGGCAAACCTAGTATAGAGGGACCTCAGGGGAGGGAGAAGTCCATTTGGTAACAGTATCTGGTCCCCCCTGATGGGTCTATTCTATAACAAGGGCACAACAATGGAAAAGGAATCCACGTGTGCTGCCAACATCAAGGAGGATTTCCACCTCTTGAGTTACATTCTCTACTTTCCAGCAACTAAGCTTGGTGACATTAACATTGGCTCAATTGAAAATAGAGAAAGCACAATAAAAACTACCTGAAGGGAGAGTTCTGGGTGGCATAGGCAGAAACTCTTTGCTTCTTTGCACAATCAAAATGAGGACAATTTAAAAACAAAGAACAACCAGAACTGCCAGAAAAACATTTGCATGGAAGTCCAACAGCCAAGGAGTTAGAGAAATATTCATCCAGATGGTAGGAGGGGCAGAGATGGACAGCTGGGCAGAGAGGGTGCCCAGGAAGGCGGTGGCTGGTGGACCGTGTGGGCGATCCCACATCTGCATGCAGACAAGCCTTGGGGAACAACAGGGAGTGAGACAGACTGTGAACCCAGGGTTTCAGTTTAGGAAACTAAAGACTCAAAACCCCAGGCTGTAAAAAATCTGTGGAGGTTGTGGCAGCAGGAGAAACATCCAGCCTCATAGGAGAGTTTGTTGGAGAGACCCATAGGGCCCTAAAGCATACACAAACCCGCCCATGCCCACCTGCAAATCAGCACCTGAAAGGGCACAATCCGCTTGTGGGAAGCAAGAGAAGTAACAGAAAATGAGATGACAGCAGAGCAAGTGGTTTTGTGCCCTCTCTGACCCCTCCCCCACAGACAGCACCACAACACAACAAAGAGGGTTGCCCCACCTTGGTGAAAACCTAAGGCTCAGCCCCTTACCATGTAACAAATACACTGAGACAAAGAAATATGGCCTAAATGAAAGAACAGATCAAAATTCCAGAAAAAGAACTAAGCAAGAAGGAGATAGACAACCTGTCTGATATAGAGTTCAAAACACTGGTAATCAGGATGCTCACAGAATTGACTGAGCTCAGGCACAAAATGAAGGAAGAAATGAAGGCTACACAAAGTGAAATAAAGGAAAACATACAGGGAACCAACAGTGAAGGGAAGGAAACCGAGACTCAAATCAGGGATTTTGAACAAAAGGAAGAAATACATCTAACTAAAACAGAATGAAGAAACAAGAATGCAAAAAAATAAGGGAGATTTAGGAACCTCTGGGACAATTTTAAACATTCCAACATCTGAATCATAGGGGTGCCAGAAGGAGAAGAGGAAGAGCAAGAAAATGAAAACTTATTGGAAAAAATAATGGAGAACTTCCCCAATCTGTCAAAGGAAATAGACTTCCAGGAAGTCCAGGAAGCTCAGAGTCCCAAAGAAATTGGACCCAAGAAGGAGCACACCAAGGCACATCATAATTACCTGGCCCAAGATTACAGATACGGAGAGAATCTTAAAAGCAGCCAGAGAAAAGGAGATGGTTTTTCTCATGAGACTATCGCTGATTTCTCAAAAGAAACCTTGCAGACAAGAAAGGACTGCAAAGAAGTATTCCAAGTCATGAAAGGCAAGGACCTACATCCAAGATTAATCTATTCAAAAGTTATCATTTAGAATGGAAGGCCAGATAAAGTGCTTCCCAGATAAGGTAAAGTTAAAGGAGTTCACCATCACCAAGCCCTTATTATATGAAATGTTAAAAGGATTTATCTAAGAAATAGAAGATCAAAAACTATGAACAGTAAAAAGACAACCAACTCACAACTATCAACAAGTAAACCTAAAAACAAACAAACAAAAAAACTAAGCAAACAACTAGGACAGGGACAGAATCACAGAAATGGAAATCATATGTAGGATTATCAGCAGGGAGGGGGAGGGAAATAATGGGGGAAAAAGGTACAGGGAATACAAAACATAATTGGTAGGCACAAAATAGACAGTTGGAGGTTAAGAATAGTATAGGAAATGTAGAAGCCAAAGTACTTATATGTACAACCCACGGACATGAACTGCGGTGGGGGGAATGGTGGGGGGAATGTTGGAGGGTGAGGGGGGCAGTGCCGGGAGGAGGAGGAAAGAAAGGAAAAAAGTGGGACAACTGTAATAGCATAATCAATAAAATGCACTTAAAAAAACAAACCACCTGAAGGGATATTTTGACATCTCTCCACACTTCCCTCCCTTATGTGGATATTCTGCCCTAAATAATATTTTATTTATTTCTAAAAGTTAAAGAGATTTTACCAAGTTCTTGCTAAACATAGTATCTCCATAATATGAAAGACTGATATGGTTGATTAAATCATAATCTACTCTTTATTAAATGCCATCTACATGGCAAGTGCTATGAAAATATATCTTTATGTACATTACTCCATTTAGTATCAGAAAGACAGGGAATCTTGTAACTAATAGCACAGACTCTTGAGAACAAATGCAAGCTCTGTCACTTAACTAGCCATACAACCTCATCTTGTGCCTCACAGTCTCATTTCTAAATTAGGGATTATAATAAAATATCTACCTTAAAGGATGTTTTTGAATATTAAGTTAACGAACATAATTCAAGCTGGTAAATGCATGAAACATATAAAAAAATCCCACAAGAGAGTCAGGAGTGTATAAAGTTGGCTGTCATCATAAAGCAATAATTCTGCCATCAATAATCCTCAATATACAACATTTTTAGCTATTATAGATAAAAGAACTGAAGCCAACCTTTTTACAAAAAGGAGAAGAATATTCTGAAGTTATATTTACAATAAACCCAGAGTTAAATGTGTTAAATTTAAAAAAAAAAAACTGATGAAGAAATGGTTTTAATCAAATCAAGATGTGCTATGTAGAATAAAGACACAAACATGGTGTCTCCGGATGTAGCTGGATAGAAACTACCTTCTGCATTTCAGTTGGCTGTAGGCGGAGGACGGTTGGGGAATGAATGAAGGGATCAGTGGAGAAGGTGACATTTATACTGGCCTATGAAGACTAATACAATTTCCAGGGATCCATAGATTGAGATCAGAAGTACATAACAAATAGCAGAAACAGTCTGAGCAAAGACCAAGAAGCTGGAAAGCGGAGTCTACATTCAGAAAAGTCACGTCTAGATGTTCAGAAAAGCACAGGGCACACAGAGTGATGCGCGATAGGAAATAAACCACCAAAGTTGGTTTGGCGTGACATTAAGGCAGGTCTTGGCTGAAACAGAGTTTAGATTTATTCTCATAGTTTTAAGGGTTGACAAGAAGACCGTGATACATTTGGATTTCTGCTTGGGAAAAGAGCTGTGAAGCCTTGTGAATACTGGGCAGGACAGTGATAAGAGCCTCGGGGAAGGAGTTCCTTAGAAAGCTACTGTGAGCAGTTGAGATGAGAAGTGAAGAATGCCTAATCTAGAGCTATTCCAGGGAGGAGTTAATGAAGAGAAGACAAAATAAGCAACATAGAGGGAGTATCAGACTTCAGTGACTAGGTAAAGGGAATACAGGACAGAGATAAATTGAAAAATGACCAAGGTTTGGGGGTAAGTGACTGGGAGAAGACCAGTGCATCTTGCTGATGAAAGAGGAATAAGAAAGTAAGAGACTCTCCTGGCTGGTGTAGCTCAGTGGATTGAGTGCGGGCTGGGAACCAGAGGGTCCCAGTTCGATTCCCCGTCAGGGCACATGCCTGGGTTGTGGGCCAGGTCCCCAGTGAGGGCCACGTGAGAGGCAACCATATATTGCTGTTTCTCTCTCTCTCTCTCTGTCTCCTTCCCTTCCCCTCTCTCTAAAATAAATAAATAAAAATCTTAAAAAAAAAAAGTAAGAGACTCTTTCAGTGGACTTTAGTAAGGAGAGAAGTAGGGTCTGAGAAGATCATGAGTGCCATTTAGTATGGGAGACCATTTTGCGTGGTGTGGGCCCAGCTCCCACTCGGACAGTGGAGAGCAACACAAGGCCCACGCCCACGGATGGGTTCTCCCGTGGGGAATCAGCCCTGCACTGCACCTAGACTGCTATGAGACTTGCTTTTGCTAAAACTCCCTCACCCTGGATTGAGGCAACAAATGTTTACTGCATACCTCTAAAGTAACTTCCTGAAGTCTGTGCTAAACCTCCCAAGTATGGAGTGTAACCAGTTCAACAACTTTTCCCCTGGATCTGTAACATCCTTCTCTTTGAAGTAATTAGCAACATTCTTTCCTTGTTATCTATAAAAGGTAATCACTTACAGCGAACCTGTGCATAGTAAATGAGAACCATCCTCCATGTAATTTACCCAGTAAAGCAATAAAAGCCTGTCAAGGCAAGGGTCAGCGATCTCTCCTCCTGAGAGTGGCCAAGGTGCTCCAAGGCACTCTCCCCTTGAGAGAGTGGCCATGCCTTCCCTTTTCCTCTACAGGACTCAGTAGTCCATGTGAATTTATCTCGTGTCTCAGCCATGATGCCGCAGACACTGCAGGCTGGTGTCTGCATCAGTTTAGGTTACTCTGAGTCCAAGTCCTATATGGCATCCCAGCGGAGCTGCCTAACTGGAAACAGAGGTCTGGGTCAGGCAGTCAGCCTGAAGGCAGAGTTTGGGAGTTACACCTTTGAGGTAATAGTCAACACTGTGTGAGAAGGAAGTTTTATTTTAATGGAATCAAAAAATGGAATCAAAAAAGGAAAACCAGCAAAAAAACTACTCAGAAGGAACCACCATGGAGACAATAGCAGGAAAATGTATCCCAGGAACCAACAGATGAGAGCGGAGAACAAAGATGAAAAGTGGGATGGGGAGCTGGGGGCAGAGAACAGACTGACCTGACAGCTATAATGAGACTGAGCAACAGGAAGTAACGAAACCTGTCAGGGAAAAAAAGCTGGATTTAACCATTCTTTTTATTGCATTAATTACTCAAGGAAGATAGCTAATCAAAAAGAGCTCCAGAATTGTGCTTAATTGTTTAGAATATTTGAAGTTATAAACCAATGAACAGGTCAAATCCTTCTATTACTTCTGTTCTACCATAAAAGTAGATTAATTCATGTAAGAAGCCATTTAAACATTAACTTAATAATACCAAAAGAATAATCCTTTGAACTGCATTTTTTTTCTTAATCTTTGGGAACTTTGTTTGCCCCACTGAAATCTGAAGTAGAAAGAGTAAACCAATTGGCTGAAATAAGAGTGTGCTTTTATATATATATATAAATAATGATGAAAGAGGAATAAGAAAGTAAGAGAACCATATATATATATGGTTCCCAAGAGAACATTTTAATACTATCGAGCATTTAGTAAGGAAAACATTCCAATATAACCAACATCAGCCGAATTGTGGAGGCTGCAAATTTTTCACTAAGTTTCTAAGGAGAACCAGGCTAAATCCATGAGAGGCTACACGGTTAATCTTTCTTGACTTTCTAATCAACTTCGGCATTTAAAAATGTAGACGCATCATTATGAATGGCTTCTGATAGCTGAGTGCTCACAGTGGAGGGCTTGTTCTTAACTATTTTTCTACTGCCAAGTCGTGCTCAGTTGCAGCATTTTAAATGATGTGCTCCATGATGAAATTGGATGCACTGCTTTTAGGTTTCCATCCAGCTAAGATCATGTTTGGGGAGAAGCCAACTGTCGATGCAGTTTTCTACCTACAAGTTGGAAAGTCAAAAGTTCACAAAAGTTCAGGAAGTTCAGAATGACAAATTACAGGGAAGGAGAAACGTGCCTGTTCAGTGGTGGCTCAGGACGTTCACAGACAGCCCTATCCCCAGCTGGCTCAGGTCAACAGGCAGCATGGTAATGAGACACGATTTCCTGCTCTCCCCAGCTGGGCTCTGTTTCCGTTCCCATGGAAGACCCTCAATAAATATGTATTAACTTGGTTTTATCTGCTGAAGATATCCCATGTTTTAATTCCAGAAATCCCTATTTAGTTAAAAGAGCACTGATTTTCCCCCACTCCCCCCTCAAAAATCCCCACATTTTTTATTTCACTCTCAATCTGCAGTAGAGACAACTGCAGAGGGCTTATCAACTCCAATCTGCCTCCCAGGCATGGGAAGAATGGTGCATTTTAACTCCTTGACAATGGCCTCACAGCTACATTCAGGGATGGACTCTGGGGCATAGTCCACACTTGCTGGCCCCAGGAGGGCACCCTTTCTGTTCTACCACATACATTGCTGGAATGCAAGTCTGTATGACTTCAAATTCAGCACTGGAAAATAAGAAGAGCCTTGAAAAGTAAACCATAGTATGTATAAACCTATAACCAGTGATGGAAAACCTTACATACACACTCTAAATCCAAAAGCAATGAAGTTAACTAAAAGTTTCGTTATCAATGGTGAGGTAATGTTTTCTTATACAGAAAGCCGTGCCTGGGGTGCACGGGTAGAAATGGAGAAAATAAACCTGCCAGCACTATTCTATACTACAGTTGAAGTCCCTAATGATCTAGTCCAGAGGTTGGCATATTTTTTTCCTCTAAAGATACGTATTTTAAGTTTGTGGGCCACGTGATGGCCACTGTTCCATCCCACCATTGTGGTGTGAGAGCAACCCTGCAGATGTAGACAAATGAGCCCGACTGTAGTCAGTGAGGTCTTCTGTACAAAACGCAGCAGATCCTCGATCTACTATGTCTATAATTAACTCATTTGTTCATACCTGTCATTCATTAGTTATTAACGTTTCATTGCCAAGATCACCTTGAGTTGAATTTTGGAGGATCCCTGAGTTGTTCAGTTTCCTAAGATCACAACATTGGACTATATTTTTATTGGTAAACCAAAGTTGTTGGTAATTTTTAAAAACTTTTTCAATGAAATCTAATCTTTGTCAGGGTTCTTTCTACAGAAATTTTTTGGTTTTATTTTCCTTTTTTCTTCAAAAAAGAAACTCAATCCTAACTAGCTAGGATAAATAATTCAAATATACGCCCTGGCTGGTGTAACTCAGTGGATTGAGTGCGGCCTGGGAACCAGAGGGTCCCGGTTCAATTCCCAGTCAGGGCACATGCCTGGGTTGCAGGCCAGGTCCCCAGTGAGGGCCATGTGAGAGACAACCATACATTGCTGTTTCTCTCCCTCTCTGTCTCCCTCCCTTCCCCTCTCTCTAAAATAAATAAATAAAATCTTTAAAAAAAATTCAAATATAACCTTATAAGCATCTGCTTTCAAGCAGTCTCTTAGCTCTGTAATTTCTACATCTAACTGCTGTTAGAACAAGCAACCAAATTATTCATGGATTAATTTCTAAAATATACACAACAGATTTTCCTTTTATGTTATAAAAGTCTCAGTTTGTTTACTGTGAATTTCTAGGTTAGTGAAGACTTTTCTTATAATTAAAAGAACTGATGAGATATAAAGAATCAGACTTGAACTTTGAGTGGAACTTTAGTTTTTGTTATTTTGAAACTTTATTTTCCTTCTCGGGTTCAGCTGTGTTTTCTATTGTTTCAGTTAATATATTTCTATGTACTGTAAATCTTACATTGAGTTAAATATTTGCTACCAGAAAATGAAAATTCAAAAGCAAAAAAATCATAAAATTAAGAATTTGACATTCTTAAATAGCTGCGTTATGTTGATTCATTCAGCTAAAAGAACTTATTAGGAGCTCATATAAACAAAAAAAAGTTTCAAAGTATAAAAATTCTTGACATTTTAGAAATACCTAGATTATCAACTCCTGCTGCTTGCTTTTATGAGAAATCAAGTTTATCAAGAAAAATACAAACTTGCCTCCACTTAATCTATATTTGAGAAGTTCTCATTTACTGCAGTTTTATGAATCTACTTGAATTGACTTCTGGTTAGTATCAAATGTTATTTTGGAATGTTGTGAAAGAAAGCTATATATTTTTTAAGAAAAACAGACTATGTTAAATACCATAATATCACTAAATGAGGCAATTTTTCTCCAACAAGTAACAGACTCAGACACTTAAAAACAACCTAAATAAGGGTACAGTCTTTTAAAAAATCTTTTTAAAAATAAGAAATGTATTTGTGAGAATGTATCATTTCTAATTAAATTTATTTTATATCATATAATTTGATCTTTCTAATAATAACTTAAATTATAGATTTTTAATGATTTGTAATACAAGAATATATTTTCAGAAATTCACTTAAAAAGTTTAAGAGACTTGGCCAGTGTGGCTCAGTTGGTTGGGTGTCATCCTGTAAACTGAAAGGTTACTGGTTCAATTTCCAGTCAGTGCACATGCCTGGGTTGAGGGTTTGGTCCCCAGTTAGGGTACATGCAAGAGGCAACCAATCAATATTTCTCTCACATCATTGTTTCTCTCCCTCTCTCTCTCCCTCCCTTCTCCTCTCTCTAAAATTAATACAAAATGAGCAAATAATGTTAAAGTATGTTTAATCCACCTCAAGTACCTAATTACAATTTGTATGTCTAGATTGCCTGTGGGTAACAGGTGACAGAAGGACAAACAAAATCACTTTGTTTTGTTGATTGATTCTTTCCTATATGATCTTTCTTTTCAGGAATAGTTTTCTTTTGATAATAGTGGCAGAACAAAATAATATGCATACAAAAAGTTTTTTCATGTATTATTATAGTTAGCATACAATTGAATATTATTTTCACATGTACAAGAAAGTGAGTCAATATTTATATACCTTATGATGTGATCATAAGTCTGGTAACCGCCTAACATGAGGCTGAGTTATTACAATATTGCTGACTATATTCCCAGTATCGTACACTACATTTCTGTGGCTTTTTTTTTTTTTTTTATAGCTGGAAGTTTGTTTTGACACATAAAGATCCCCACTGATAGGGCCCTTTGGAGGGGGTGGGACAAAGGCCATCTGGTCAGGCACACCTGAGTTCTTAGCCCAGCTCTACAGCCTCTTCAATTTAGATAAGTACTACTTGCCTTTGAACCTCAGCTTTTTTATCTATAAAAGGATGAGAATACCTGCTTTGAAGAATTAGATGTACATTCATTCAAAAAGTAATCAATATTTTCGCATGGACGCCCTGACTCCACCATTTCCCCTGTGCCATCCTTAGCAGGTTGCTTAGCTCCTTTACGATTTGGTTTCCTCGTCTTTGAGATGAGGGTATCACCTTATTTGCCTCTCATTGACAGAGAGGATTAATGATAGAAAGGTGTAAGCAGTGTTTAGAACAATACTTAGCACATGGTAAGTGCTCAATGAACATTAAATATTATTGTTGTGATCATTATTTTTAAAGTATTATTATTGGTGGCCAACAGACAATTATATACTAGTCTTAGAGCTTAGCAGAAAAGAGAGACCAAAAATACCCATGTTAAATGACTTGTCCTATCACCAAGGAGATAGGGCAAAATGGAAGCAAAAAGCTAGGGCAGGGTTGTAGACCTGAAAGAAATGCTTCCTACACTGAAGCCTGAGGGCTGAGCAGGAGTTAGCTGGGCACAGTGGTGGGCTGGGGTATTGCAGGTACAGACAGAAATGTGAATTTCCAGGGAGCTTGGAGCATTAGAGAAAATGAAAGGCACTTATTCAGTGACTTTAAAATATGAAGTACAAGGGTTGGGGGTGGGGGTGAACAGTAAAGCTGGAGGGGCAGTTGGAGGCAATGTTATGGCGGGCCCTACAAACCTTGTTAAAATTTTTAGTTTTTATACTGATAGCTACGGAGCACTGGGAAAGAGATTTAAGTGGGACACTGAGAGCAGTTTCCTTTGAAAGGCATCATTGACTGCGTTTGAAAGACTGCATTGAAAGGGTGGGAGTGGAAGCAGGGAAACCAGGTGGCAGGCTGTGGTAGGGACCTGGTCAAGAGATGTTTGTGGGGGGGGAGGGTCTTGGATTACAGATTCAGGTAATACAGGTAGGGGTGCAGAGAGGAGGTAGCTTTGTGAAACATGTAGGAGGAGACTTTACAAACAAGCTAAGAGTATTACTGTTATAGGAATATACATTTATTCAACCCAGTAAGTTGGATTATAGTAAAATTAGGCCAGCAGTTAGGAAATGATCCATTGAAATGTTATTTTACTAATAACAAAGAGTACCAAAATGTTTCCCTCAATATACAAAGAGACTGTGAAAGAGGCTGCTTGTAGTCCATGATGCCTTAAGTGGCATTAACCTCTCAATGATGCTCATCAGGCACCAAGCAGGATCCTGGAGCAGGGGCTCTCTATCCAGAATCTGAGAGGCAGGAAGTTCAGGGCTTGGGAAACTGCCAAGAAAAAGAGGCCTAGGAGGCCCTCCAATCTTGGCATGCAAAGCTGACTTCCTAATTCAGGCCCGCATCTCATGTCTTGTACTTTTCCATATTATTTTGGTGACAAATACATCACTTAGGGTAATTTTGGCCACAAACAACAGAATATCTAACTCTAATGACTTTTTAAAATGATAAATTATTAGTTCACATTAAAAAAGCACTATAGGGTCACTGTTTTTGTTTAATGAAATATCTTTACAGCCTCTCCAGCAGCCTGGGTTGTTCCTTTTCATTCCATTTTCAGCTTTCCTCCTCAAGCTTGTCCTCCAGGGGTTGCATAATGGCTCTCACTGCTCCAAAGATCCTGTGCTCACTTAATAACATCAGAGGGTGGAGAGACAGAATGACCTCTCCTTTGACCCTTGTTTAGAGTGGGAAACTTTCCCCAAGACTATGCCACCACTTCCATTACTTCTTGTTGACCAGACATCATCACATGCCCACACCCAAACCAAGGCTGGTAGGTGAGTAGAATACCAGGATTGCCTTAAACTGAAAAGGCTTTGACCCTGGGACAGGGCTGGACTCACATTTTCCTGAGGGCTTGGCACCTGAAGGAAATCCAAGTGCTATTACTAAAAAGTGGGTAAACCAACAGCAGTGACTGCCACAGCCGGCCTGATCACACACAGCCTAGCCACCGGCAGAGGGTAGACTAAAAAGCCAATTTGACTCAGACATGGAAGAAGATTCTTTTATGATCTAGGCAGCCAACTTGAGTGATCGGCCTTAAATGTTCTAGATCAAAAGCACTTTCAGTTCTCCTTGATGGTACTTAGTTTTTGGAGAGTTAATAACTACTATCAGATCTATTAAGACCTATGCATCCTCTCCCCCCAGGAAAAATTGTTCACGAATTCATACATATAAAATTTTACATATGATTTCAGGGGATCATGAAATTCCTGAAGCACACTTGCAGACTAACTTGGGGCGCACATCTACGCTTTCTGGTCAGGACCCTTCAAGCTCCTCCAAGCCCTTTTCAGTCACTTAAATAGAAACTAAACTGCTGACTGAGAACAAAATGTGGTCCAATTCAGATGTTCCTGTTACCCATATTCCTGCAAGAGGTTTATCCATTGAATCAACTATTCAAGTGAAACCCCTAAATTGCACAAGAAAATTTTTCATTCTTGTAGCTGGTACTTAAAGCATTTTCATACTATTTCCCTCAAGCTTGTGAATGTGCTCCGCAGAAATGTGCTCAAGTGAAATGACTCCCACTTGACTCCGAGCTCTACAATGTATCTAAACACATAAGTTTGGAATTTACACCCTTGGCTTTGGGAGAGGTCCCTAAGTGATCGACCATCTTATGACTGTCTTACATTGTCTGTAAAACTATTGTTCAATGTGTTAGGAGATGATTCTCCATGGATTTCTAGCATTTCTTCCCATCTTACAATATAAGCTTGGACTGCATTTATTCTGAAGTGTCTTTTTAAGGATGTTTTTATAGTGAACAGTGGTACTACAAAAAGGTAGTGTCTCCCTCTGGAGCAATGCGCAGTCGTGATTACTCTTCGGCACATGAGGTCTGGGTTCTCACTGCTCAAGCTCCCATCCACAGTGCAACCCTCTGTGTGGATACCTGCTCCTCTTTTTGTCCTCTGGGGAAACGGGGCTCTGGGAACCAGTGCAAAACAATAGCAGTTCTCTGGTTATTGCTGTTGCAAATGGCTTGATTTTTGCATTCAATGGTGAAAATTGTGCAACTATCAAGTTTTTCTTTTTGCCCTAGCTACTAGGATGCTTGATAGTGAATTAATATTTAATTAAAATGACCACATGTGCATAGGCTTAGGAATAATTATCTTTCAATTGGTTATATATCACTTTCATGTTACTATATCCATATTCTTCCAGTAAACTGGTAAGCCTAATAGAATGGGAAAAAGAATCATTCCTTCTGGTAAGTGATAAATTAATATACTTCTTCTGGTAAGTAATAAAAGAATAAATAGCCAAGAAGATGACTAACCTGGAGCATTAGTATATAGTCACTATTTAAACAATTATTTCAGTTGAAAAACGCCACCAGCCCTGTCCTTTCAGAGCAGGGACTCTGTGCAGTAAGAGACTAGGGTGAGCCAAACTATGGAGTGTGCCTGAAATAGAGGGGTACTGATGGTTCTCAGAAATGTGGGTTTACAAGACTACTCTATCCAGCAAGTCTCTCAATTAAAATGAAAGGCCAAATAAGGAGTTTCCCAGACAAAAGAAGCCTCAAATAATACACCTCCTCCAAACCAGCCCTTCAAGAGATGCTAAAGGGTCTGCTTAAAGAAAAGGAAAAAAAAAGTGAGAGAGAGAGAGAGAGAGAGGAACACAGCTATGAGGAGGTAAAATGGCAACGAATAAGTACCTATCAATAATAACTTTCAACATAAATGGATTAAATGCTCTAATCAAAAGATATAGAATACCTGAATGGATAAGAAAACATAACCTACACATATGCTGCCTTCAAGAGACCCACCTCAGAACAAAAGACCTACATAGACTGAAAGTGAAGGGTTGGAAAAAAATATTCTAAGAAAAAGGACAGGAAAAAAAAGCTGGGATGGCAATATTCATATCAGACAAAATAGACTTCAAAACAAGGGCCATAAGAAGGGACCCAGAAGGACACTTCATAATACTCAAGGGAAGAATCCATCAAGAAGACATAAACATTATAAACCTTTATGCACTCAACATAGGACCATCCAAATACATAAGGAAAATCTTGGAGGACTTCAAGAAAGATATTAACAGCAACACTATTACAGTAGGGGATTTTAACACCCCACTGTCAAAAATGGACATATCTTCCAAACAAAATATCAACAAAGATATTGCGGCAATGAACAATGTCCTAGATCAAATGGACTTAACTTATATAGAGAGAGCCTTTCACCCCAAAGAAGCTAAATACACAATCTTTTCAAATACACGTGGAACATTTTTTGGATAGACCACATGATAGGAAACAAACAAACCTAAAATAATTCAAGAAAATTGAAATCATATCAACCATTTTCTCTGACCACAAGGGACTGAAATTAGAAACCAACATCAAGGAAAAAACTCAAAAACACTCCAACTCATGGAGATTGAATAGCATGCTATTAAACAATGAATGGGTCAAAAATAAGATTAGGGAGGAAATCAAAAAGTTTCTCAAAAGAAATGAAAATGAACTCACAACAACCCAAAACTTACAGGACACAGAAAAGGCAGTCTGGAGAGGAAAGTTCATAGCAATACTGGCCTACCTAAAAAAGATAGAAACATTTCAAATAAACAACCTAACCCTACATCTGCAAGAACTTCAGGAACAACAACAAAGACAGCCCAGAGCAAGAAGAAGGAAGGAAATAAACAAGATCAGAGCAGAATTAAATAACATAGGGACTAAATGCACAATCTTAAGGATCAATAAATCCAGGAGCTTGTCTTTTGAGAAGATAAACAAAATTGACAGGTCTTTAAGCAGACTCATTAAGAAAAAAAGAGACAGGACCCAAATAAACAAAATCAGAAATGAAAGAGGAGAGATTACAACTGATATTATAGAAATACAAAGGATTATAAGGAATTACTATGAAGAACTATATGCCAAGAAATTGGAAAACCTAGGTGAAATGGACAAATTTCTAGAAAAATATAATCTCCCAAAACTGAATCAAATAGAAGCAAAATGCCTGAACAGACCAATAACAGCTGATGAAATTGAATCAGTAATCAAAAAACTCCCAACACACAAAAGCCCTGGTCTGGGTGGTTTCACAGGAGAATTTAACAATGCATTTAAGGAAGAGCTAACCTCTATCCTTCACACATTATTCCAAAAAACCCAAGAAGACAGAAGACTCCCAAACTCTTTTTATGAAGCTAGCATCATCCTAATCCCCAAACCAGATAAACACACAACAAAGAAAGAAAACTTCAGGCCAATATTGCTGATGAACATAAATGCTAAAATCCTCAAGCAAATATTGGCAAACTGCATCCAGCAATACATTAAAAAGATCACACTGTGATCAAGTGGGATTCATCCCAGGGATGCAAGGATGGTACAATATTTGCAAATCAATAAACATAATGCATCATATAAACAAAAGGAAAGACAAAAATCACATGATCATATCAATAGATGTGGGAAAAAAGCATTTGATAAGGTACAACACCCATTTATGATAAAAATACTCAGCAAAGTGGGAATAGAGGGAGCATTTCTCAACATAATAAAGGCCATCTATGAGACACCTACAGCAAAGATTGTATTCAATGGGCAAAAACTAAAAGCTTTCCAACTAAGATCAGGGACAAGACAAGGATGTCCACTATCACCACTCCTATTCAACATAGTATTGGCAGTCCTAGCCACAGCAATCAGACAAGAAAAAGAAATAAAAGGCATCCAAAGTGGAAAGGAGGAAGCAAAACTATTGTTGTTTGCAGATGACATGATAGTGTACATAGAAAATCCTATACATTCCTCCAAAAAACTACTTGATCTAGTAAGCGAATTTGGCAATATTCAGGATACAAAGTCAATATTCAGAAATCAAAGGCATTTTTGTACACCAACAATGAAATATCAGAAACAAAAATCAGGAAAAAATCCCATTTGATATAAAAATGAGAAAAGTAAAGTACCTAGGAATAAACCTAACCAAGGAGGTAAAAGACCTGTACTCAGAAAACTACACAACACTGAAGAAAGAAATCATGAAAGACATAAACAAATGGAAACATGTACCACATTCATGGATTGGAAGAATTAACATCACCATAATGTCCATACCACCCAAAGCAATTTATTGATTCAACACAATCCCTATTAAAGTACCAATCACATACTTCACAGGTATAGAACAAACATTTCAAAAATTTATATGGAACTATAAACAACCCTAAATGCTGTAGCCATTTTGAGAAAGAAGAACAAAGTAGGAGAGATCACAATACCTAATACCAAACTGTATTACAAGGCCACTGTAATCAAAATAGCCTGGTACTGGCATAAGAACAGACACATAGACAAATGAAAGAGAATAGAGAGCCCAGAAATAAACCCATGTCTCTATGGTCAATTAATATTTGACAAAGGAGGCAGAAGCATAAAATGGAGTAAAAATAGCCTCTTCAACAAATGGTGTTGGGAGATCTGGACAGTTATATGCAAAAAAATGAAGTTCAATCACCAAATTACACCATACAGAAAAATAAATTCAAGGTGGATAAAAGACTTAAATATAAGTTGTGACACCATAAAAGTCCTAGAGGAAAACATAGGCAGGAAAATCTCAGACATTCCATGCAGTGATATTTTCAGCAAGGGACATAAAGAAAAGAATAAACAAATGGGACCTCACCAAAATAAAAAGCTTCTGCACAGCTAAAGAAAATAGCATTAAAATGAAAAGAGAACCAACTGTATGGGAAAACATATTTGCCTATGGTACCTCGGACAAGGGTTTGATCTCCAAAATATATAAAGAACTCACATGACACCACTCCAGGAAGACAAAAAACACAATTAAAAATGGGTAAAAGAGCTGAACAGACAGTTCACCAAGATGGACATACAGAGGATCCAGAGACATATGAAAACATGCTAAGCATCACTAGCCATCAGAGAGATGCAAATTAAAACCACAATGAGATACCAGTTCACACCTTTCAGAATGGCCATCATAAACAGAGCAACAAACAACAAGTGTTGGAGGGGATGTGGAGAAAAGGGACCCGTAGTGCACTGTCGGTGGGAATGCAGACTGGTGCGACCACTGTGGAAAACAGTATGGAATTTCCTCAGGAAACTAAAAATGGAACTGCCTTTTGACCTGGCAATTCCATTGTTGGGATGATATCCTAAGAACACTGAAACACCAATTCATAAGAATCTATGTACCCCAATGTTCATAGCAGCACAATTTACAATAGCCAAGTACTGGAAGCAACCTAAGTGCCCATTAGTAAATGAATGGATCAAAAAACTTTGGTACATTTACATAATGGAATTCTAAGCACCAGAAAGAAAGAAGGAGGTCCTACCCTTTGCAACAGCATGGATGGAACTGGAGAGCATTATGTTAAGTGAAATAAGCCAGGCAGTGAAAGACAAATACCATATGATCTCACCTTTAAGTGGAACCTAATCAACAAACTGAACAGGTAAGCAAAATATAACCAGAGACATTGAAATAAAGAACAATCTGACAGTAACCAGAGGGGAGGTTGAAAGGGATAATGGGGGAAAAGGGAAGAAGGGTTTTCAGGAACAACTATAAAGGACTCACGGACAAAACCAAGGTGGGGTGGAATCAGGGGAGGAAGGTAGGGATGGCTGGGGTGGGCGGGTAGAGTGGTGAGGAGTAAATGCAGACAACTGTACTTGAACAACAATAAAATAATTTTTTAAAAAAGAATTGTGGGTTTATATGACTTTTTCCCTTGAAAAAGACCAAGTTCTTAGTGTGGTACAGGGTGTAAATCCAAGACATGGGAATAATGAGGGTGAAACTCTGGCGTTTAGGAGCCTTTAACAAAAACTCCAGCAATGGGGAACAAGGAAGTATGCTAGCAGTGTTCTGGGCCTAGTTCACTAGAAGCAGAACCGGGTACAGGCTTTCAGGTATGTCTGATTTGTCGAGAAAACCCTGTGAGGGGGTGAGGGAAGTAGGATAAAGTAGGGAAAAGAGCCAAACAGTGTGGCCTTAGATTAGTCCATTCTTGGCCTGATGTTTGTCAGGGGTGGGGGATGATGGGGTTGCCACCAATGAGGCAAGTGTGCTAGCTTGAGGGGAGGGCGTGCACAATACAATACTTGTCCCCTAAGGAAATGTGGCTTCCCTTAGCCCAGGGACAGTTCTCCAGAGAAGGGCAGCAGTGACTTGTTAGGAACCAAAACTCCAAGCCAGGGAGAGGGAATGTACCATCCTGGTAGAGGGGAGGGTAGGGGGCACCAAAAGCAAGTACCAGCTACAGCAGGGATGATGGTGGGAGGGGCCAGCCTGTGGGGACCAACTGGGTACAGGGCAGCACAGAGCATGTGGTGTCACACTGGAGTTGCTGTGACGGCAGTGTATCTGGCTATAGATGATGGCCAGTCATTACTAGGTTTGACGCTGATGGTTTGGAAACTCTCTGTATTGATGTTATCTACAATATTAAAGTCAATTGGCCTCTAATTCCATTTTTTATGCTTTTTGCAGCTCTAGAATTCTTAGATAGAATTTTGGTGTTCGTGTCTCCCCATTTTCCTTCAAAAGGGGCATGGGTCACCTGGATTCTACAATCCACAAGAATTGCAGTCAGATCTTTACATAAAACATGACAAAGTGGATCACCTTGAATAGAGAAGATTGAAAAATGCCCATCAAGTTTTCCCTATTGATGGAAAATGCAAGTCAGGAAATAAAATCAGCAGGTTACAAAGTCAATAAAAGTGGGTCAGCATTGGGCTGAGCTTCTCGACCACTGATCTGTCTTTACAACTTTGTAAATAATGCAGCTGCCACCACATCTCTGGGGAGGCCATCATCCCGCAGTCACCAAGTTACATTTTAGTAAATTCTCAAGTGAAACTCAACTTATCCTCAACTGGTCCTCAACCTATACACACTGAGACTTTTGGGAGTCTAAGGAAAGGTTCATTTTGCATGCCACAGGTCAAAAGTGCCATGTGAAGAGAGTTGAGAGTAAACACCAAATCATGTAAGCACAAAGTTTCTTCTTTAGATCCAGACATCTTTAGACTGGAGAACTGCAAATGAGTCCTATGGGACCTGAGCTCTCTGTGAGAAGTACCATCGCCAGTGCACTACAGTAAGTCCCTGATAATGGAATCTACTACTAATAATTATGTATTAACTGTCCACTTGACATTTTATAGCCTGATAAACAGCACAGCACAATAAACTCATGAAAGATTTCAGTCTTTCTAGATTAGAAAGGCCAACACCATCCCCCACCTACCACCCGATCTGGATCATTCAAATTAATACTCCATCTACATTAGTTCATCTCCACAATAGACACAGTACCTTGAATGGTCTTCAGGAAGTACGCGGTTTGGCCTGAAAGGCAGTGAGGGAAATACTAGCTCATGTGAAGAGAAAAAAGATAGTTCTGAGTGATTTTGAAAGGTTTTGTATTTCAAGTCATAAGCTTGTGTTATAGCTGCCATACTCTTTTGGACATGGCTGTTCTCTCCTTGGTTGTGTGACCCTCTCCTCCCAGGAGAAGAGGGGTGAGTCACTGGGCCAGTAAATGTTAATCTACTTCCTTGGAAATAAAAGATAAATCATGCCCCCAAGGGAACCATCAAAGGAATAAAATAGTTTGTAAATAAGTCCTTTTTTTTTTAAAGATTTTATTTATTTATTATTAGAGAGAGGGGAAGGAAGACAGAGAGGGAGAGAAACAGCAATGTATGGTTGCTCCTCACATGGCCCTCACTGGGGACCTGGCCTGCAACCCAGGCATGTGCCCTGACTGGGAATCGAACTGGGACCCTCTGGTTCCCAGCCCGCACTCA